>PVJI01010513.1:0-60018 GCA_004026765.1 Micronycteris hirsuta
CTTATTCTTGACCTTGGGTAATGTAATTATGATGTGCCTTGGTGTGTTCCTCTTTGGGTCCCGCTTCTTTGGGGTTCTCTGAGCTTCTTGGACTTCCAGGAAGCCTATTTCCTTTGCCAGATCTGGGAAGTTTTCCTTCATTATCTGTTCAAAAATACGTTCAATTTCTTGGTGCTCCTCTTGTCCTTCTGGTACTCCCTTGATCCGGATATTCGGTCTTTTATAAATGTCTCTGAGGTTTCTGAGTCCCTCCTCATTTTTTGAATTCTTGTTTCTTCCTTCTGGTCCATCCCATTGGTTTGAGATCCAACCTCCTTTTTTTTCCCTATTGGTTCCCTGTAAATCTTCCTCCATTATCCTTATTGTATTCTTCATCTGTTCAACTATTTGCGTCCACCTATTTTCCAGTTTTGTTAACAATTTGATTACAAGCATTTTAAATTGCACATCTGATAGGTTGACTATGTTGTCATCCATTAGTTGTAATTTGTTGTGGTCCTTTTTGGCCATTTTCATTCTTTTTATCTCGGTGCACTTGTCAGCTGGCAGATGCCTGCGACCTGGGTCTCTTTTTGGGTGACGTTGCCTCTGGGGGCGGGGTCTGGGAGGAAGCAATGGCGGCCTCCGATCACCGCGGGCTCCCATCACTCCTCCGCTCCCCAGTTCCCCACCGCCTTTTCTGCCAGACTCGGTTCTGCTGGCTCAGCCCTGGCCTCTCTCCGGCAGCATCGCCGGCTTGCGGGATTCCCCCGTTGTTTGGAGCCACGCCCTGTTCAGGCACTTGCAGCCTGAGTAGCGGCGCAATTCGCGGCGTGAGTGAGACCCTCCATGAGCGCTGCTTCCTCCGCCCGTTTCTGCCCTGCTTACCGGCCTGGGTGTTCGTCTTCTCCTACCTCCTGGGTGTCGGACTTCCCTTCAGTTCGATTCTGTCCGTTCTGGTTGTTTAATTTTTTGCTACTGCATTCATTGTATGGACATTCTGGATGTGCGGGCAGCGAGTGCGACCACCTACGCTGCCATCTTGGCGGAAGTCCTCAATGTAAATTTATTTTAACACCACTAAACGGTATACTTATAAATGTTAAAAAAAAAAAAAAAAGATGGCCTACTCTGGCTGAATTATCTTCATCATGGTTCACCCCTTTATGGCACGTCTTTAGTTTCAAGACTGTGAGAGAATTCAGACAGATATCCACTTTAGGTTCAGGAATGTATTAAAATCTCTAAGGTTTAATAGTGAAAGAAAGTCTTAGAGAGCTCATTTGACCATGTTGCTGGAAGCCAGCAATTAAACCGTTGGTGTTTCGGTTTACAATTTTAAAAGCATTGCTAATGAAAGGTATAATACATGCATATTGTACACAGTCAACTCATGCCTATTACTGACTCTTCAAGAAAGGCAGAGTCAGACTTCCATAATGAGGATCAATTGGGGTAGATCAGTTTTGACTCAATGGACATTTATAATTATTGTCCTCTTTAAAAGAAGAAGGTAAGCTTATTATTTTTAAGTACATATAATTTTCAAGTTACTAATAGGAAAAGTTCTAGGAAGTTCTTTCCTGAAATCATTAGTGTCTTATCCTTGTAAATAGAAATCTAAAATTCTCAAAATCATTTTATGTAGTACAAAGTTAAGTTTCAACCAAGTTTAAGATTAACTATCGAAATTTTCAAAGAAGCTGTAGTTGGACACTTTGTGTTGGAATCATCATGTTACTCTATAATAGATTTTTTTTTAAGATTTTATTTATTTATTTTTAGAGAGAGGAGAAGGGAGGGAGTCAGAGAGGGAGAGAAACAGCAATGTATGGTTGCCTCTCACATGGCCCTCACAGGGGACCTGGCCTGCAACCCAGGCCTGTGCCCTGACTGGGAATCGAACCGGGACTGTCTGGTTCCCAGCCCGCGCTCAATCCACTGAGCTACACCAGCCAGGCTATAATAGATTTTTATTCTTCCTTCTTTGATCTGTTGTTTCACCCCATGAATGGCACACAGTAGGTACCTGACACATTGCATTAAACTTAACTGTGTCATTTTTAGTTGGTCTTACACTACAAAAGTAACAACCAAAGTCTGAGAAGGTCAGGTGGCCATCTCAGTGGGTCATGGCCAGTGGCTTAGAAGACTGAAGACTGCAACTCAGACATGCCTCTGTTAAACCAGTGTTTCTAAAACCACAGTTAAAGGGTATCATTTCAGAATTCAACAAGTTATTTATAAGGAGTTTAAAATTCTGTGTCTTCATTTCAGTGATGATTTAAAAAATTATATGAGCATATTCTGAATTTTCTGGAAGACAGGCTCCTCACCATGATTCGAGATTCAGCTTTGGCATGTACCTCACGACCAAGGTGAGGCCAACCAGTCTGTCGTTACATGCCATGAGCCGACAGGACAAGAAGACAAGTCAATGGCATAAACGGTTGCATTTACACCAAGGAAGTCTAAACGGTATCACCGTGCACTAGTGATGGTATAATACACCAGCATCAGCATGCCATGTTCTGCTAAACTCGTACATGGTTTAGTACCATGATTCCACTAAAAGGGACCCATTTAGGTTTAGCAATCAACACGTTCTTTCTCATTTAATTAATGTTAATTTACATTTTATTGATTTTGTTATTTTTTAACGTGTTATTTATTTGCATTTTATAGGAGTAGGAAAACTTATATGCATAAAAGGGTTTTTGCTAGTTTAATAAATTTAAGTCAATACTGGAGGGTCATGAGAATTGTATCCTTTAAATGAAATTTGTGCAGTACTGGAGTTTGGCAAACATCGTACTATTTAAAATATCAACTCAAAATAATCTGTAAATATGTTGGAATATTTATATTTATTATCCCAGTTTTAGGTCTGATATGAATAAAATCATCTATATTCATAAGGAATGAGTGCTGATTTCTTCTCAGTACTAAGGCCAAAACAGAATTCAGAAATATTCCTCCCTTATGTCTAATTAGCCAGTTGTCTTATACTTCCACTACACAACTAATTAATTATCATTGATCTACTAAAAACAGCTTTGAGGCTGACTGCCATATAGAATTTAAACAAAAGTCCACCTTAAAAAAAAAACCTGCTTTTAAAAAATGTGACAATCAGGGGTATTTCTCTTCAAAATAAAGAGAAAAAATTCCTTTCAAACATAAAAATGATTACTGCTATGTGGTCACTTCAGCACCAAGAGAGAGCTGGCAATCAAAGATACTGCGTCTAGTGAAGACAGCCTCGCACAGTTAAGGCATCCAGGAGAAGGATTACTTTTTTTTAGGGGAAATAATACTCCCTGTGGCCACAGATTCAGACATTGAAGGCCCCATGCATCAAGTTGATGGCATCATTTGCATGAAGTCTCCACTGCGATCAGCTCCCTGACTTACACAGTAAAGAAAAACACTTCCAAGGCCTAGTTAAAATTCTGATTAATAGGTTGGTCAGGTACGGAGCCAAGATTTGCGACGGGCTGTAGTTGGTGCTTTGTCCAGGACCATGGATCATTTAGGATGAATAGAGCACTCAGTGATGGAGTTAACAGCATCTCTCAGGCAGCAACTTGAAATGCAGTCTTAGGGTTTGTTTGGCCCTAAAGTTGGCATTGCAGCCAGCAAACACTCCAGCTGGGCAGCAGAACCCCGGCCAGGCCTCCTCACCTGATCTGCCAACTTTGGCAAATGCTTCCCCCTTCACTGTCCAGATTCCGGATGTGTATGCATTGAAGGCAGAAGATGTGACTGTTCTTCTTAACAGTGAAGAAGTTGGAAGAGGTTGGTTTTGTTGTTGTTGTTGTTGCTGTTGTTTAAACACACTCTTGTTTAAGATAGGTCAGTTCATGTGGGAAAAAGATGATCTTTGAATACAGAAGATAGGAAGAACTACAGCCCCAAGAAAAACAAATCTCCATAGGTGATGTAGCAGCTGAGTATTTGCAATATGTATTCCTCGTGAAAAGGGCTCTGAGGCTTTAGCAATGGAAGGAAACCATCAAAGTGCAAGAGTAGGGATACTCTAGCCGCTCCGTCTCAGGGATACAGCTGCTGCCTGACGCTGCCACACAAAGGACCTGGTTGAAAGGCAAAATGGTTTCAGGTTTTCACGCTGTGGTCGTTAGACATGTGAGCCGCTCTCTGAGGCTGTGTTGGGCCTGGGAAGCTAGGCACCTGTTGCCAGAGGAAACATAATACACTTATTGATTTGAGAGGGCTACAGGGAGTAACTAAAGAGGACACACAAAAATCCAAAATAATAAATGGACCCATTACCCAATGACGTTGCAAAGGGCCTCTAAAGGAAAGCCATAGTTGCAGATTACTTTGTCTAAGGCAGTGCAAAACAGAGAATTGTTTATGGGAGGTTGGAGAAAGGGCTGGGAAAGAAGAGTGAGCAGGAAAGCACTGTTTAATAAAAAATGTTGTGTTTGAGACCATCTAAAAGAACCCCTTCTGATTTATCTGCTCCCGAAGCTGCAGCAGCAGCGATTGAAGTGACTATAATAGCCCAGGAGAAATGTTGGTGCTATTAGTTGGGTGATTGATGGAAGCACTGCCAAAACAGCTAGGGAATTTGTCAATGTGTTTTTTGAAGTTTGTAAATGATGACACCGGCAAAGTGTAAACAAACTCAGCTCCAGCAGACACGTTACAGAGTCCCTGAAATGACACTTTCAGAGACTCATTCGCCGGATTGTTCCAGTTAGGAATCTCCAGTGGGAATAATGTGGTCTGGTTTCTTTGGCCAGGGCATATAGGACTTGTGCAACATGCAAGATTTAAAAACAGGCATCAAAGTAACTCGCGTTGACTCACCCAAAGGACTGGACTGTTGTCAGTTTGTTGCAGAACATCTAGCACAAGGAAAGCAAAAAGGTGTAGAGATTTTTGTAACCCAAAGACTCATGATCCCATAACTCTATGATCATTGTATGAGTCACATGAATTTTTTAAGGTCAGTGTTACAATGGCTCAAGCTCCCATCAGCTCAGTGAAGCAGAGAGACAGAGAAATCAGAAAAATAAAATAGCAAGCAAGAAGCGCTTGAGGAGTAAAGGAACAACGTGTCTTCCAGAAAGACACAGAAGTTAGATGGAAAAGAATAAGATGAGCTCATGCAGGACAGTTAGACTATACTAAGGATTTGGTCAATGTCTTTAAACAAAGCCATAGAGAGATTTCTGGCATGGAAATGTCATCCTCAATTTACATTTGGAGAAGACCACTTTGGCTGGAATATACAGAATGGATGGGGGTTCAGGCAAGGGTACACATGGATCAGTAATGAAGTTATTGCAATGGTCTAGCTGAAAGATGGATGTTAGGATAAACCAAGAATATAGCATCAGGAATGGGAGTGAGAAACAGATTAGAAGACATTTGGGAAACAAATATCCACAGGCCTTGATAATTAATTGAGTGGATACGAAGAATGAGAGGGAGGGAGATGTCCCTCCCAGTTGTCAGCACTATGAATGGAAGTATCATTTTTTTTCATAAGTTATTTGCTCAGTAAGCAGGATCAAAATAGCAAATAGCAGGTCCATGCCATCATATCACCTGTTAATAAGAAACAACACAATGCCCTGGGCAGGTGACTCAGTTGGTTGGAACATCGTTTCATGGACCAAAAGGTTGTGGGTTCAATCCCCAGTCAAGTCACATACCTGGGTTGCAGGTTTGATCTCCAGTTGGGGTGCATACAGCAGGAAGCCAACTGATGTTTCTGTCTCTCTTTTTCCCCCTGGCCCACTTCCTATCTCTAAAATCAGTGAACATATCCTCAGGTGAGAATTGTTTTTTTTTTTAAAAGAAACAAAGTGGAAATAATAAATATTTTGAACAAAGCCCTGGACAATAGGCAATATATTGAAATATATGAGTACATCAGCAAATTGTTTATTTTTTTTATTTTTTTTATTTATTTTTCAACAGCCTGGGCAAAAGAAAGAAATATGTGGGCTACAGAATTCCCTTGAGGGAAAAAAGCAGGTCATGCCAACTACAATAGTGATTTTTAAAAGAAACCAGAGAACCAGAAATTATGTCTAGGGAAGATACATAATAGGGCACTCCCAAAACACAAAAATTAACAGAGAAAGGCCAGTTTCCATGAAGCAAAACAAAGTTTTCAATATATGTATTATCCTGGATGAAATTAAAGAGCCAGCGCTGTGAAAGCAGGAGAAACACAAGAACAGCTAGCTAGGTCCAGTCTCAAAACAATATTCTCACTCCCTAAATCAGCAAGTGGTAAAATTAATCTTAATTTTATTCCTGTTATATTTTTACAATATGAGCCCTTAAAAAAAAATAACCTGAAATAAGTTGTATGTTTCCTGACAAGCTAGGTCAAAATATTTTCCTGTTTTCTTAGAGAAATTTTCACAACACGAGTTTTTAATTTTAGGAAAAAAATCTCTATATGCACAAATCCAAGAATAATTTGCTTAAATTATCTTGGTGGCCAGCCCCTGCCTGAACTCCTACCCCTCCAGGCCATCCCATTTCCAAGGGCACATTCCGCAGCCATCAGCTTCCTGCTTTCCCAGCATGATGCTAGATTCAGAGCCTACCAGTGCCCAGTGCACAAGGGATTCAGAAAGAGAGATGAGCTTGTCAAGATATTTTTGTTCTCACTTTGATGCTGCAGGGACTTAGTTGTTGTGCAGTAAGGGACATCCAGACAGACTTCAGGCAAGGCAGTGACTGGCACTGGAAGTAACTAAGTCTGTCAAAGACTCTTTCCATGGAGAAGCAAAAGAAAAACATGTACCACAGAAAGAAACTGAAAGCATGTCAGAGAGATTGGCAAGCTGACTCCTCTAAGAAGAAATAATTATTGCTTGATAATGGTAGCTGACGTCAGAGATGTGCATTTTGGGGCCACCATTTAGGTTATTGCAGGATACCTGACATCACAGGAAGTCTTTTGCGGCTTCCAGACAAATCTGTGAAGTAGCTTTGGCCCCATTTATTTAAACAATGGCAGCCTCAGAACAGGGGCACTAAACATTTATCTCTCACGTTTCTGCCCCTCCCTATTTAACCACCAAACAAAGTGAGTTAAAAAGAGAGAGACCTTCTGACAAGATAATTTTTCCAGGCATGATAATCGATGTTATTACAATCGATCTATTTCAGCTGAAAAACAAGTCAGCTTATCATTTTACTGGTTTTTAAACAATACAAAAAAAGACACTGTCCTTGCCTTCCAGAAGTTTGAAGTCCTTCACTAGATATATATTTTGTACCCTTTTTACTTCTTTTTATGGTCTTCTTTTAGGTTTTTCTTTAATTTTTCTCTAGGAATACAAAAGAGAGAGAAGATACTTAGCTACAGATTGTTAAGAACTTAGAAGGCATCAGTTACCTCAAAAATAAGAAATATCTAGGGAAAATGATTTGCATATAGACAATAATTATCTCAATCTACTCATTACATAGACTTGCTCATTCACTAGTCACAGTTGTTCCCTTTGACCCCTCCAGTCATACAGGTGCATTGATGTATTTGTTCATTCTTTTAGCTATTTCAGTAAAAATATCAATTAGTTACTATGTTCTGGGCATGGCACAAGGTACCAAAAGACTTATTTCAAGTATATATTTCTAAATGGTTCTAGAAGATTGAAATGTTTTATGTGCTGCTGTAACAGAGCACAGAGTGGGGGTCCCCTGGAGTATTCCCCACAAACCTTGGTTGGAGGAAGGCAGCAGTGGACAATACAGTGTTTAATATACTTTGCATAACAATGGCAAGTTAATAGCTGTGCCACCTCCCTGGGCAAAGGAGTATGTGACTTTAGAGCATCTAGTGACTCCGTGACATAGCCAGGGGAGGAAGATGCCCCTGTGTCCCGGGAAACACTTGCCCTGACTAAAGACGACAGCTGAAAGAATGTAAAAGATAAGGGTGAACTGGTGAAAGTAGCACATCATAGGAGGGGCTGGATATGAGATCGCATAGGAAGTTCCAGGCTGAGCATTTAAAATAAGGGTGGTCTGAAAGAGAAGGGATTTTTTCCACCATGTGGCCTAGGGTAGTGGGTAGTAAGGAAGAAGATGCCGTGTGGTCTGTAGTGAGGTAGTAGCCATGCAGGCTGAGGAAAGGATGTAAGGAGAGAGCTGATGTAGCTGTTCAGGGACCCGCCTAACCAAGCACAGATTTGTGAGAGGTACTTGGAGCTTTACTGGGACAGTTGAATGGCAGACTTCTGCTTCTCTAAAAGATGTATGGAGAAGCCACTCTCTTGGGACGTGTGCCTCCCTGGACTCCACCATGATCCAGTGTGACACGGCACATATTTCCCTGAACTATTACATAGGGGCTGAGGACAGCGTACCCCAGATCCTGAAGGGGAGAGCTGCTGGGAGAGGAGGGCCACGCTGAAACCCACAATAGCACCTTCCAGAAGGGATGGAGACCTGTTTGATCAGCTGGCTTAAGAATAGATAAGGATACGAGGAACTTCTAGGCATGGTTTTGGCTTATAGCCTTTCGGAGAGTAAAGGAAGCGCTGAGTCCCATGCGGGCAGAGGGCTCTGAGCAGGAGCACTCTCAGCACCCCTGAGGTTGGAATCCTGTAAACAAAAACCTGTTTTATTCACCACTAATTGTTGGGTCATGCATCAAGGTGCCACATGGCCGAGCCCCAGTTTGGTCGGTTACACTACACTCTGAGAGAAAACAGGTCTGTCCAAGGGAAGGTTTTTCCTCCTAGAATATGGAAATCATTTTCATCTTTGAGGCAGACACTGCTGAGTACCTATCCCAAGTTCATTCTCCCCTCCTTCCTCACTAATTGAACTAATGGTAAGCAGAGTAGAAATGAGCCTCAGTAAAATACCCAACTTTCCAGTCTCCCTTACTACAAACAAGGGTCACTTCACTCAGGTCTGGCCAATGAGTTGTTGCCAAAATTCTCAGGTGAGGGCACTTTTTTACCAGAACGAATTTGGGGTAAGGGGCAAAAACAGCCTTTATTCTTATCATGGACTCATTGTGCCATCTTTAGACAACCTATCTGGAGCCTTCTTTTATGAAGGAAAAACAAACTCATATTTGTTTAAGGCACTATAGCAATGCTGTTCCTCCAAACCAGTTTCTTTTCCTCCTGAGCCTAATTACTTTTTCCAGACCCTTTACAGTTCAATGTGGTTACACGAGCACAGTGAAAGGGACAAGCTCCCTTATAGACCCGGTCTGCATAAATTTCCGATGGGTGTATCTACATGCTCTTCCTGCTACTGCTAGCTGAAAGTCATCAACTAAAGCAAACTGGGAAGACATGTGTTAAAGGAAAGTGATAGCAAAGACTCCACCAGCATGGGTCCCTGAATGATTATGTGGGTCACAACCTGCCCAAAGCAAACAGGGACAGCTACTTTGGGTTCACATAAGACAAAAATAATCTTACAGTACATAAGTCAGTGAAATTTAGGGATGCACTTGTTACAACAGCTCACCTGAATGCTAACGTTCTCTTATTTTAAGTGGAATATCACTAAAACAAACCCCAAATAGTTGGCATCAGGTTAGAATTCAGGTGATAGATGTTCCCTAGAAGGTTGGAGAACCCTGTTTTGTTTTGGCAAAATAATTGATTAAAAAGGGCTGCCTTAGAAGAAGGCATTCCTCATGCCTTTTTTCCTCATTAAGAAGAGTGTGTATCAGTTGTTCTGTGATGCTTATTGCAAGTAATTGTGAGGAAAACTATAGCTAAGGCAAGAATTAACAAATTTTGAGTAAAATTACAGGATTAAAGTGAGTCAAATAATTTGAAGGTACAGGGTTGGAAAAGCCAACAACAGCATCTGAACCCCCAAAACAGTATGAAATAAAATGAGAAAAGGCTTTGAAGGGAAGAGACCCATTAATTCTTAGCAATTGAACAAAGGACTCAGAACAGCCTCCATTAAGATGAGAGAAAGAGGCATCAAGATGAGGATGCAGTGACATAAATCAGGCTTGAGAATTACATCTGAGAAAAAACTTTGCTTAATAGTCATTGGTACATGAAACTAACTTGAAAGCACATCGCTCAGAAGGCCAGTGAGTTTTTTAAGGAATTGTATTACCAAAAATGATCTTGGCCAAAAATAAATAAAAGAAAAGCTAGCCTATGACTATAAAAGAAGTCTTCGCTCTGCAAACTTGGACTAGCAGGGAGCAGGTTCCAAAAGCTGTATTGTCCCCAAGGAAAGTGTACTTACCAGTGACCCACTTCACATGAACAGGGAAAATAAGAACCTCACGTCAAGAGAAGACATCAAGGGCAGATCAGAAGCAGAATAAACAATAAATAAAGGGAGCTCTGTCCTGAGAGTGAATCCAGGGTCTGCTCAGAAACATCCTTCTGTACTGAGCTGGGGTCCTCACAATGCTTGCCCAGCAAGATTCCATTCTTGAAATGGACCCTGAGCACCCACTGGGCCCTCTATTCTTCCCTTTTCTACAGGGAATATGTCTTGCATTTATCCTGCCTTTGATCCAGTATTATAAATCTGCTGGTAGGAGAGAATTTTTTTTTTCTTTTTAGTTAGAGGTAGCTGGATCTCATGAAACCCTACCTGTACCTAATTAAAGGAACTACAGATCACTCAAAAATTATGGACTTCAACCTTGAGACAATAACTAAATGGTTTTATTAATTTTCTCCTTTGGGAATGGCTGAGTACGATTTTTGAGTAGGAAGAAAGAATCAAAATGCTGGCTGTGTATCAAAATATGTTTTCTCCTTACATTTCTCAGCTTACCATTATTAAGATGATTAAAGTAAAAAAAAAGTCAGACTTAAGATTTATGTTTCAGAAGGGACTTCAGGAATGGTTATTGGCACATGGAACTAACTTAGAAGGAAATAGGTATATGTTTCTTTTTCTTTCTATACATCTCAGCTTCTGTTTTATTTGGTGCTATTCTGTGAGTGAGTTCTATCCAATGGAATGTCCACCACTTACAAATATGATCCAGAAAAATCTCCCATGTATCTTTCTTTATGCTCTTAGTTAATTACTGGAAAACACATGCAGAAGAGGGCAGTGCCTATGTTAGGGTCTCATGCGTGACATCTTTCAGTAGGTCCTCAGTCCTCAAGTCCCATGGACCAGTAACACTAGCTTAGACTAATAAATGAACAAGAAATAAACTTCTTTGGTTGAGCCACTGAATTTTGGAGTTCATCCTAACAGCCATGTTTTCTGAAGGCTTAGCATTACCCTAACTTTGTGTAGTCACACAGTTCCGAACTGACACTCCTCTGATGAATGGAAGCTTTCACTCGAACATGTTGAGATGTCTGGACAGTCTACATGCAGACTCAGAGATTGGAAAATGATCTCGAATGCCAGTCAGAGGAGTCTAGGGATTTCACTGTGTCAACTTTCTCAACCTTAAAGTTATCGTCTCAACAGGAGCTGAAGTAGAGAAAGTAGTCCAAAAACCTGGCCGCTGTAGGACACAGAATAGGAAAGGAGACATCTGAGCAGAAGGGAGAGCAATTGGATGGAACAGAAGAGATCAAATCTATCCAAACCCTGAAAAGAGGTTTGGAATCAGGTGGCTCTACTTGTGATAGAATGTGAGGAAAACTCAAGAAAGGCATGCTAAAGGAGTGTCTGAAATTATCCCTGAGGGTTTCGAGAAAACATGTGCAGCTCTATATGAACCCACTATTGAAAGCAGGAAGCCCAGGGGAATTGGGATGTTTGGTTTCAGAGCTTTCTACATTTAACCCACCAGGCACAAGCGGAGTTGGTAAAGACGAAGAGCTAAGTGCACTGAGCAACTGCCAGATACACACTAACTGCATACTGACGCACAAATCCAAGCCCACCCATGCTTGCCACCACACCAGCACCATGGTTCCATTTGACATTTACCAGGAGACATTTACAAAAAGAAATCTCCAAATTGGATAGAATTAGAAACAATAGTCAGTGCATCAAATTTTTCTTTCCCTTGTTTTTTTCTTACAGTTCAAAAATGTGATATATTTATGAAAAAGTACAGGTTATTTCTATCCAAACACAGTACTAGTTTGTTTTCTAAAAATAAACATGGCCGACTGTATTTTATGGAGATTTACTTTCTTTTGTCTTAGTTTTAGACAAAAAAAAATTAAGAAATTTTTTCTTTTCTTTTTTGTAAGATCTCTGAAATCTTATCAGAGAACAAATTCCAACACTAAATAAGACCATGGATATTTTTAATGGTGCATTAACACTTTGCAGCCTTGTGTAAGTTTTAATCATTCTCATTCATCAAGTATTTATTGAAAACTGACCATATCACACTCACTATACCAGATGAGTGGAAGTCAAATGCAATTAAAATTTGGCAGGCCAATAAGGAACTTTTATGCTCAAATGAAAGAGACTGATCATCAAACCATTGATTACAGAACAGCATAAGATGACTTGTTCTCCAAAGAGAGTTGAAACTCTTAATTTTCTACTCACCAAGTAACTTAATACCTTGGTTATTTTCATACCTCAATGAGGCAGTAATAATATTTATGTAACAATAATAATAGCTTCTAACATTTACTAAGCTGTAATTTTGTGCCATATAGACTAATAAATGTTTTATATAGATTATTTAATTTTATCATTACAAAAACTTTATGAGAGAGGTAAAAAATTGAAATGTGTCTCCCTGGTTGGTGTGGCTCAGTGGACTGAGTGCCGGACTGCAAACCAAAAGGTCGCTGGTTCAATTCCCAGTCAGGGCACATGCCTGGGTTGCTGGCCAGGTCTCTGGTAGAAGGGCATGTGAGAGGCAACCATGCACTGATGTTTCTCCTTCTCTTCCCATATGTCTAAAAATAAATTAAATCTTTAAAAAAATTGAAATATGCCAGTTTTTGAGATACACCCATGAGGTGCCAAAAAGCGTGAAAAATTAACCAAGATTGCTTATCTGGAGAATGGTACAGCCACAGTTAGAACTTAGGCAACCAGAATTTTCCTGTATGGTCATCCAATTTAAGTCATGATTCATCTGAACCAGATAGTGCATAGAAACCTATGTCGAGATAGCTAGACCTCAAGAAATACACCTCAGCCATGACCTTCAAACCACCTACAACTAGGATGCTTGCAGTCAGTTTATATTCTCAGATACTAGCACACATAGTGCTAATATCTGATCTACTATTAGATGCACAGAATGCCTTATTGGATCTGGTGATTTAAGAAGTCCAATCAAAGCCATAGTCCCTCCCAAAGTTCTAGCCATTCATAAAAATGTATTAAATGGAAGACAAGAAATTAAACTTTTCGTACTTCCCCTGATCTGACCACTTTGACCCAAAATGAACTCATATTGCTCCAACACAAGCAGCTCCAAACTCTGGACACACAGATAACAAGCCAACAGTCAAGGAAATGATCTAACAAGAGTCACTCACTTCATATGCTTTAGCATCTCTTAGTTCGTTTCTTTAATTATCCAGTCAATAAGTTCAGTGTCTGCTAAATCCCAGGCATTGTATAGGCACTGAAATAAAATATTTGGCCCAGTTCCTACCCTTGTGGAGAGTTTGGTTGACTAGGAAACAGTGAAAGATAATTCTGTGGTGATGGAATTTTATTTTGTGAATTTTTTTGTTAACACATTTTAAGTTATTCACATCAACTTGCAGAATGCAAAAAAAATGTTCTAAGATAACTTATTTGTGAAATTGTGACAGCTATACCTGTTCCAGAAACATTTGGTAGATAAAGCACTATAGAGAAGAGAAAATGATTTGTCCAAATGTATCTGTTTCTAAAAGAAGAGAATGTGGTAATTTTAGAACGAGTGATATGACTACTCTTAACTACTAGTACTGAGTCAGTTACATGACTTGAACACCATATGATATTAGCAAATCCAGAAAGTGTTTATCCAAATAAGTGTTTCACATTTTCTAAATCTCAGTGAATTGAGGGTTAATGACAAGATGACTTTAGAACTTTGGATTCACAATGAATACATTTACAATCATGGACTGCTTAGTGACAATGCCTCCCCTACTCAACTAATGCTCCAAAGACACATGGTTTTGAATATTCACTTGTATTATAACGGCTGATTTCATTGCAGTCATTACAAATAAGAACTGAATCCTGAATGAAAGGTTGAGTTGCTGAAAAACAAATGTCACACTACCAGTTTCTCTAGAATTATAGAGCATGGAAAATAAAAGGGAATGTGTGAGGTGACAATAATACATTTCAGGAATATGAAAGAAATATTTTACAAAGAACAGTGATTGAATGCCACCTATCTCTGTGGAAGTCAGATGAGAAAAGGAATCTTCAAGAGACAATAGACATGGTTAAAGTTAAATGACTGAAAGAAGTTATCAGTTGTGGGGGCACCAAAATATTGAGCACCACACTAAGAAATGTTGGTGAATCTCTTTGCCTTACAAGTCACCTTCCTGAGAAAGTTTCACTGCCAGCCACCATCATGCATGACAGAGACAGAGAACTGCTCTAGAGTTCTCAGGGGTCTCTTCTGGTCCACAGAGCTACAAGAATACTGCTTCTTAACCTGGTCACCTTATCCTCCTCTGATCAGCCAGTGAATATTGAGCCCTAACTCTGAGGCCAAGACTGGAGATAATACAAATAGGAAAGCATTGTCCCTATCATAATGGACTAATGAAGGTAGAATTAAAAAGCAATTAAGTGAAAGCATATATTAGATCAGTATAACATAAAGTACCAAATTGGGTAATCAACTTACAGAAAAAGGTAAAGACAATAGCGTGCCACTCACATGCCAAGTCTATTTTATACCTCTTCTATATTAATTCCACAACCGCCTCATAAAACAAATATTGCTTTTCCTTATTTCATAGTTTAGGAAATTGTGGCTTAGGGGAATATAGACAAGATCATGTAGCTAAAAACTAAAATTCACACCCACATCTCTCTGATTCCAAAGCTCTTGCCACCAAACCATAATAATGGTATATTTGGATCCTGTAATAACATACTCTTTACAATGAAATGGTAGCTAACCTGCATCATCCCTAGTGGTTTCTACAATATGCTGTGTCTAAACACGGCAAAAAACCATTTAGAACTACTTTTAAAGCTTGAATTCCTATTTTCTTCTCTAGAAATCTTCTCTTCTAATTAAGGAATAATAGTACTTGCTACATTTTATTATTTGTGATTTTAGAAAGCTTCCCAGGAAATTAGACAGTTAAATTGGGAGTAGGAAAACAGTACTGGCTCTGGGCATGGAGATGGACTTAGAGACACTAAATCAGGAAGACAAATGGGCTCTCACAGTCTGTCTCAGAATGAGCTTTAAGTACTCAACAGGCATATCAGGAACCAACATTAAAAGCCCAGAGTGAGGCATGACCTCTCACTCCTTTTAAAATCCCACATTGTGGGTTTTAAGTTTATAACATTATTTCTAATAATAGCATCTTTTAAGAGCTAAAATGTTGAAACACCATAGATGATCAACTGCTAACCTCCACATAATATGCATGGCCTACAGAGGTTGTTTTTTTTTTTTTTTTAATTTAAATTAAGATGTTCCCAATTATTTTTTTCTCTGGGTCCACTCTTTGTGACCCTTGTGAGTCGCCGTTTCCCAGACTTCAGCCGTTCACACACCAGACTTCATGAACGTTGGCCTATCAGCACACCGACTGCACTGTTATTCCTCTAGTACTTTTCTTTAAAATGATTCCTTTTCAACTTTACAAGAAATTTTCCATTGCAATTATAAATGATAAATTCATTTCATTTGCCAGAAATTCGAGGTTGCTAGAGAAATAAATCCTTAACTGTTTTAAACATAGTACGTAAAAGATTGTTTTGGTACCACCTAAAATAAACTTGCATGCCACCAGTTGCTTGTATATCATACTTTAGTAAACATGGATCTTAGTCTGTACTCTCCTTATTCCCGCAGAACTGTCCCCAGCAAATGATAGGACACAGATGGACAGTTTTTCCCCCTTATCTCAAGTGATATCGGCAAAGAGGATCACTTTTCCCCAGGCATGTCTTTCAGATGCTCACCAAGGTGAAAAAGAAAACAGTACTTTGATAGCCCAGAGGAATTGCTCCCCTTTTCCTTTCCTGCTGATACCTGAGCTATCAGGGGTGGGTATTTGAGATGCTTTATAAGAGGCTTTCCTCAGCCACAGGGAAAAGAGCGATACTGAGAGCAGAAGTCAGAACCACCCTGACTCCTCACTGGGGCTGCCGGTGAGAAAACAACAGAAAAAGTCACACCAGTCACTCCCCAGAGAGTCTCTGACGAAAAATAGCTCTTCCATTTCTAAGGTTCCATATAGCTTGAGCCGATTATCTACCTCTAACTCCATCTCATCTGCAGCTTGGTAACTGGGTTTCCTAAACAAAATTAACAGAAGTGTCAAGGTGAAATTGAAAGTGAAACTGGCAGCAAAGGGCAAATCTAGAGGCCTTTAATGGATTGGAAAGCCAAATGGCAATTTGCAGCCAGGTCCTTTGCCTCAGGCTGGATTAAAACAAGGCAATCACATTTCCGTCTGCTCGTTCAATCATTCCATCAATACATGAGGCCTCGCAGAGTTTATGTGCAAAGACGATCTCCTGCTTAGTTAGAAGAGGTGGTCACCTTTATGTGACGTGTAGAATGGCCCTGAATGCTTCTCCACTCCAAATACATCTCCCCTCATGGCCCTCCCCACGTTTTGGAAGCTCTTAGCATCTTCTTTGGGAGCAAAGCTACGAAGGTCACTATGAAAGAGCAAACGGCGATCCGAAGGGCAAGCCATTAAGGCAGGTTCAGCGCACAGCAGCAACCACGGGTTAAATGTTGGGATTAGACATTTAGTCACTTACAGCATGGCTTAAAGCCATGGGATTCAGAATGGTAAATTAGGGCAAAAGTAAAACAATGAGGAACATATCAAAATCATTTAGAAAAGCTTTTCAAAATATATGTGCCCAATGACCCAAGGCCCAGATATGCTGACTCCACAGATCTGGGAAGATAGCCAAGAGGGTGCCCTGACCCTCTTGGGTCAGACACCCCCTTGTGAGAATGTGAGCAGGAGACTGAATGGGAATAAAAAATTTTGGAGGAGAAATTCCCTCTACCTTACACAAATCTGTCTTTCTCTTTGAGGTAATAGTCATGATAACACAGCACAATTCCCAACTATTATCCATTTCTGATTGAGGAGGATGTTAGAAATATTAGCCTATGGTTTTCCTCTGCATCACTATATCTCTTTCCTGCAGACAGCATGCAGCCCTGGGAAACACCAGCCAGCTGCTAGGCATCATGGGAACGTTCCTGCTTTAGGGATGTATTCACCCCGCTTAAGAAAGCTAATCCACTCTCCAAGTCTGCTGGGCCACCTCCTGCTTTTCCTTTATTCTTACAGATATGGGAGCTCAAGGAAGACAATCTGGGAAACTCAGGTTTCAGCAAGCTATGCATATTATAAAAAGAGAATTCTCCCTCCCTCCCCTTCTCTCTTGCAAAATACTCCCTACTTAAATTGCAAACCTTGGAGCCAACACGTCTGGCTCTAGCTGCCTCATCATTCATAACCTTGTTATGCAAATAAAACAAAGATAAATTAAAATTCTAATTAAACCTTAATCAAACGAAGTAGCCCAAAAAAGTGTTCTTAAATGACACTATATCCCAGTACATCCCTGTTTTATGTTTGTTATTAGTTTTTAGGTAACTCAGCTAAAAATCAATAGATAAATGAATGTTCTGCTTGATGTTTCTAATTTCCATGTATTTGGTCCTATGCATTCTTTGTTAAAACTTTCTCAAATGACGGGAGAGGGGCAAATGATGTCCCTTAAAAGTCAAAAGCAGACCCAATCAAAGCAGAAAAAGTGGTGATTTAATAAACCCACAGAGACCTGAACAACCAAGAACATACCTTTGGGAAACTTTATTTATATTATTCCTGGAGGCCTGAGCAGTATCACCTCAGCTCTTTCAGGGAATGTGCTACCACCTCCTCGTATAAAGTTGTGCTGTTCAACCCTCTTAATCTAACCCAAAGCCTCCACAAAACGTGAGTACTTATGACTCACAAGCTCCATTTCCCTTGCCCTGTTCAATATTATTCTCCCACAGAACTCTGAGTTTCTTTAAGGTAATTAGAGTACCTTATCTCTGAGAAAAATAGGAATCTTTAAGAATATTATTGCTACTTGCTCCAAGAGGCCAGGTGATTGTTCTGAGGGAAAAACTTGTTAAAATGAAAAGTTTGAGAGAGATGTCCTGCCATGTTGACTACACAGGCATTTTCCCAGGAGCTCCCATTGATGAAATGGGAAATGTAACGAGAGAGAGAAATTATCAGGCGTGTGGTACATGGAAAAGTTTCTATGGCCAAAATCATCTCTCCTGCTTGTCCTTCAGAACTTAGACTAAAGTGCAGCCTCCATAAAGCCCTTGCTCACTCCCCTTCTGTATCAGAGACAGCCTAATAAAAAAAGTCAGGGGGAAAAAGTCAGAAGATCTGGGTTCAAGTCCCAGCTTTACCCAGTTCTTCACAGTATTATCTAGGATAAGTAACAATGGCTCTGGCATCATCTCTGAAATAGAGAATAAGATTTGTTCTGCTCACTTGTCAGGGTATTTGAGGGGATCCAGTGGGATAATGAATGCAAAAGCTCTTTGAAAATATTTAAGGGATTAACAAATATTATCTGAGAAGTAGTATGTTAATAAAGTCACTCAGGCGAAATAATGTTTTAAAGTTTGACAATATAGAATTATCATTGCTCCATCCCAGGGATGCCAAGGATTTAACACCATCATCCCAACCTACATAGTTCAGTTAGCAGAATTCACAAAGCTGAACTCTTTTGTTACCTTCTGTCTTCATATCGAAATATAATATATATCCAAGGACAATGTAGGATTTGCCTGAGTGTAAGATGCCTTACATGCATCTTTCTTCCATGAATCTCAAAAATGGTTTCCTAGAAGATTAAGATTTAAGAAACACAGAACATTAGAAAGTATAGTTTGAAGATTTTCTCATATATCTGCAACACTGTGACTATGAAGTTCCAGAGCATAGAAAGAGTATAATATGAACTCCTAGATAAATGATTGATTAGTATGCATTTATGAAGAAAGCCCACGTACAACATTCCTATAGAAAATGAAGTCAGCAGATTTTGCTATTCAACTACAGTAAAACGGTGAAAGGTATAAGCTGCATGTAAATCTGTGTAAAGAATGTAAATACTGTTATCACATTATTTAAAGTGCTTATAATTTTATTTTAACAGAACATATTAATAAGGAAAGAAAATGCATATTTAAGCTAATAGAATTTTTAAAATCTTAATGACTCAGAGTCTAAATCTGAATATGAAACAAGCGTCAGGCTTTGGCTGATGATAAGAGGAAATCCAAAATACCTCACCTGACACTAGGAACACTAGGAACACACTGATCTTCTTCATTTGTGTCATGGCAACTTATCTAACTTTCCTAAAACCCAATTTCATGTCAGGCTTACTTCACAAATTTGTTGAAGATTAAACAGCATGCAGGAGCCCGGGCTTCTGCTGCCAGCTGTGATGCAACATCTTTTATCAAACTCTCTTACTAGGAAAAATTACACAATCTGAATAAAATGAAAACTACAACTCTCTGAAAGCATTCACATGCAATCATGGCAGATAGGACCATGGCAGTTAGGACTTCCTCCAAGTAACCAAACAGAGGGGAAACACACTAAGGTGAGTTCAACATTTATCTCTGCAGTTTACTCAGAGAATTTGCCAATTCTCTGTATAATGAGAGCTGAGGCTAGTGAAACACTAATGGCCTGGAGCTTGCAGCGGTTTCAGTGGGCTGGGAACACAGAGGTTGTATGTAGTTCAATACTTCCAAGTTACCTAAGACTTGCAAGACCAAGATCCAAGAGAAGCGAGTCTAAATTCTATATGCAATTTCTCCTTAAGGCAATTATCAACTCCTAAACTGTGCATGCTAAGGTTGACACCAAGAAATCAAATGGCTAGCCAAAGAAATTCTGAGAAAAAAGAACAAAGCTGAAGATATCACACTCCCGGACTTCAAATTATACTACAGAGCTACAATAATAAAAACAGAATGGTGTTGACAGAAAAAGAGACACAGAGATGAATAGAACAGAATTGTGAACCCAGAAATAAACCTGTATGTTGATGGGCAAATAGTTTTCAACGAAGCAGCTGAAAACATACAGTGGAGAAAAGAAGACCTCTTCAATAACTGGTACTAGAAAAAATTGGAAAGCCACATGCAAAAGAATGAAACTAGACTTCTACCTGTCATCATACACAAAAATTAACTCAAAATGGATCAAAGACCTAAGTATAAGACTTAAAACAATATATTACATGGAAGAAAACATAGGTACTAAACTAATGGACCTTGGTATTAGAGAAGACTTTACGAATTTAACCTCAAAGGCAAGGGAAGTAAAAGCAAAATTAAACAAACAGGACTATATTAAACTAAAAAAAACTTCTATATGGCCAAAAAATAAATAAAAGTCAACAAAACAAAAAGACAATCAACCAAATGGAAGAAGGTACTTGAAAGCAACAGCTCTGACAAGGTGTTATTATCCAAAATATATAAATAACTCATAGAAGTCAACAACAAAAAAATTCAATTAAAATATGGGTAGAGGACCTGAACAGATACTTTTCCCAAGAAGACATACAAATGGCTAACAGATATATGAAAAGCTCAACTTTACTAGCTATTTATGAAATGCAAATAAAAACAGTAATGAGATACTTCCCCATACCTGTTAGAGTGGCTATTATCAACAAGACAAGTAATAACAAGGATTATTTACTGCTGGTGGAAATTTAAATTGGTACAGCCACTGTGAAAATCAGTATATAGGCTTCCTCAAAAAATTAAGTATAGAGTTCCATATGACCCCATAAATCTTCTTTTGGGTAGCTACCTTAAAAAGTTGAAAACTTTATTCACAAAGATATACAATGTCTGTCCAGAAAGTATCAATCCACTTAAATATGAAAAACAGAGACATTTATAGAGAAAGATACAAAGAAACTTTGTGTATAGGACAATGATGCCTCAGTCCTCTTAGGACCTCACACTATACTCCCAGTCACCATCAGCTGTCCCGTCCTATGTTCCTGAATATCATCGATGGTTTGAAATCTCTTACCTTTCAAAGGCGACTTTAGTTTTGGGAAAAGTCAGAAGTTTCAAGGCACCAAACCTGGGCTGTAGCGAGGCTAAGTCACCTGGGTGATTTTATGTTTTGCATGAGACATGCAAAAAAGTCTGCATGAGACATGATGAATGAGTGGGAACACTGTTGTGATGAAGCTGCCAATCACCAGTTGCCCATATCAGTGGTCTTCTGAATCATTCAAATACTTTCCGTGGAGGAATGTTCAAGAGTAATGCAAAATTTAATGCAGACTCATTGCTCTACTAGGTCAGTCATTTTGAATGTGATAGACACACAATACACATGTTCACTCAATGGTGTCTACCACCCCCACTGACTAGTACAGTGAAGTCATCACTGTTCACACATGCACATTCCTGTCCACTCTCATTGGCTGCCAGTTTACATCAATGTTGTACAAACTGTTCTCATTATATTAAGAATGGCTGGACTTTTTCTGGACAGACCTTGTAGTTTTGTGTTTTACATTTAGGTCCGTGGTCTATTTGTGATAATTTTTGTGAACGGTATAAGATCTGAGTCTACATTCTTTTTTCTTTTTTTTTTTTTTTGTATGTGGTTATCAAGTTGTTCTTGAACTACTTATTGAAAAGCTTATCTTTGTTATATATTATTCTTGCTCCTTTTTCAAAGATCTATTGATACTATTTATGGAGGTCTATTTCTAGGCTCTCAATTCTGTTTCATTTATCTATTTAATCTTGTGCCAACATCTCATTGTCTTGATTATTGTAATGTTATAGAAAGTCTTGAAGTCTGGTAGCATGAGTCTTCCAAGTTTGCTCTTCTTCAATATTCTGTTGGTTGTTTTGGGTCTTTTGCTTCCCCACATAAACTTTAGAATCAGTTTGTCATTATCTATAAAATAACTTTCTTCTTTAAAAATTTTACTTATTACTTCTGGCCAAGATGGAGGCAAAGGTAGATACATCTTGCCTCCTCGCACAACCAAAAGGAGAACAAATTTAAAAACAAAAAATAACCAAAACTGCCAGAAAATCAAACTGTATGGAAGTCCAACAACCAAGGAGTTAAAGAAGAAACATTCATTCAGACTGGTAGAAGGGGTAGAGACGGGCAGCCATGGAGGAGAGGACACTCAGCAAAGCGATGGCTAGAAGACAAGGCAGGTGAGGCAGCGGCTAGCAGATAGGACTGTCCCATATTTGCATGTGAATAAGCCAGGAGAAACAACTGGGGAGCAAGGCAGACCATACAACCCAGGGTTCCAGCTCAGGAAAAGAAAGTCTCGAAACCTCTGGCTGTAAAAACCTATAGGAGTTGTGGTGGCTGTGAGAAACTCCCAATCTCACAGGAGACTTCCTTGGAGAGACCTGCAAAGTCCTAGAATGTACACAAACCCATCTACCTGGGAGCAGCACCAAAAGGGCCCAATTTGTTTGTGAGTAGTGGGAGAAGTGATAGAAAGCCAGCTGACAGCCAAACAAGCAGCATTATTCCCTCTTGGACTCCTACCCAACATGCAGCATAACAACACAGAAATTAGGTTGCTTCACCCTGGCAAATACCTAAGGCTCCACCCCTTAAAACATAACAGGTATGCTGAGACAAAGAGATATGGCCCAAATGAAAGAACAGATCAAAACTCCAGAAAAAGAACTAAGCAAAAAAGAGATAGCCAGCCTATCAGATACAGAGTTAAAAACACTGACAATCAGGAAGCTTACAGAAATGGTTGAGTTTGGTTGCAAAATAGAGGAAAAAGTGGATGATATGCAAAGTGAAATAAAGAAAAATATACAGGGAACTAATGGTGAAGGGAAGGAAACCTGGACTCAAATCAACAATTTGGAGCAGAAGGAAGAAATAAACATTCAGCCAGAACAGAAAGAAGAAACAATTCAGAAAAATGAGGAGTGGCTTAGGAACCTCCGGGACAACTTTAAACATTCCAACATCCGAATCATAGATGTGTCAGAAGGAGACAAGAAAGAGCAAGAAATTGAAAACTTATTTCAAAAATTAATGAAGGAGAACATCCCCAATATGGCCAAGGAAATAGACTTTCAGGAAGCCCAGGAACCTCAGAGAGTCCCAAAGAAGTTGGACCCAAGGAAGCACACACCAAAGCACATCATAATTACATTACCCAAGATTAAAAAGAAGGAGAGAATCTTAGAAGCGTCAAGAGAAAAGGAGACAGTTACCTACAAAGGAGTTCCCATTAGACTGTCAGGTGATTTCTCAAAAGAAACCTTGCAGGCAAGAAGGGGCTGGAAAGAAGTATTCCAAGTTATGAAAGGCAAGGACCTACATCCAAGATTACTCTACACAACAAAGCTATCATTTAGAATGGAAGGACAGATAAAGTGCTTCCCAGATAAGGTCAAGTTAAAGGAGTTCAGCATCACTGAGTCATTATTATACAAAATGTTAAAGTGCCTTATCTAAGAAAAAGAAGATGATCAAAAATATGAACAGTAAAATGACAATAAACTCACAACTATCAACAACTGAATCTAAAATAAAACAAAAACAAACTAAGCAAACAAGTAGAACAGGAACAGAATCACAGAAATGGAGATCACATGGAGGGTTATCAGTGGGGATGGGGAGCAGGTAGAATAGGGGAAAAGGTACAGGGAATAAGAAGCATAAATGGTAGGTACAAAATAGATGGGGGGAGGTCAAGAATAGTATAGGAAATTAAGAAGTCAAAGAAGTTATATGTATGACCCATGGACATGAACTAAGGGGTGGGGGGAATGCAGGTGGGAAGGGTGTTGCAGGGCAGAGGGGAATAAAGGAGAGAAAAAATGGGACAACTGTAATAGCATAATCAATAAAATATACTTTAAAATGTAAAAAACAAAATAAATAAAACTTTACTTATTCTCTGTTTTTGTGACCAATCCTTTATTAAATCCTTTTACTGAATTTTAAATTTGTGTTTTTTTTAATTTCCAGTATTTCCATTTAATTTTTTAAAATAATTCCAATTTGCCTGTGAAGTTTTCTATATTCTGCTTGTTTTGTTTTTTTTTTTTTTTTAGTTATAGATATTTTAAAGTCTCTGATTGATAATTGCAATTTTGGAATCTCTAGTCAGGTGGTCTGTTGATCACTGTTTCTCTTGGTCTCTGATCATTTTGACCTGTTTTGTGACATAATTGGTTATTTTCTACTGAATGCTGAAAACTCTATATGAGATATTGTAGAAGCTCTGGATGATGTTACCTACTTTAGGAACAACTCAAATCTTTTCCTGGCAGGTAGATGAGGGATAAGCTGATCATCTACCAGTCAATGCTGGGCTTTAGGCTTTGCTAGAATGCCCTGTCTTTGGTTTGACCTCACGTCTAAGACATAGTTGTTTCTTTTCCCCTAGGGCATAGTCCTTTTGGAGTCTCAGTAGAAATCCTGAAGAGCTTACTTAAAATCCTAGCTATATCTTCATAAGACAACTGAAAACTCTGCTGAGAACTTTGGTCTCCCAAGTTTGCTTTGTATATGATTTATTTTTATTTTTATTTTTAATTAAATTTATTGGGATAACATTGGTTAATACAATTAAATAGGCTTGAACTGTACAATTCTATAATATGTCATTTGTACATTGTATTGTGTGCTTACCAACCAAAGTCAAATCTTCTGTGACCATATATTTGACCCCCTTTACCCTTTGCTACCCTTGGGGCCCCTTTTCTCTGGTCACCACCATACTGTTATCTTTATCAGTGAGTTTTTGTTAGTGTTGTTAATCTGTTGCTTTCAATTTTATATCCTGCATTTGAGTCAAATCATGTAATTCTTGACTTTGTCTGACTTCTTTTGCTTAGTGTGATATTCTCAAGATCCATCTATGTTGTCTTAAATGGCAATATATTATCTTTTTATGTCTGAGTAATATGCCATTGTATATATGTACCACATTCATTTTATACAATCATCAAAGGACATTTCAGTTGTTTCAATGTTTTGGCCACCCTGAATAATACTGCAGACATAGGGGTATATATGAGTACAAATGACAAACAGTAGCTTATGAAAGTATGGTCCACATCCTCTGTCATCAGAGAGACACAAATTAAAACAACAATGAGATGCCACTACACACTAATTAGAATGGTCAAAATCCAGAACACCAACAACGTCAAATGCTGACAAGGACAAAGAACAACTGAAACACTCATTCATTGCTTATGAAAAATAATACAGCCACTTTGGATGAGTTTGGTGATTATCACAAAACTAAACATACTCATATCATACAACCTAGCAATCATTCTCTTTGGTATTTACCCAAAGGAATTAAAAAGTTATTTCCACACAAAAACATGCACACAGGTGTTCATAACATCTTTATTCATAATTTGCAATAACTGGAAATAGCCAGGATGTCCTTCAGTAGGTGAGCAGATATAGTATGTTTCATCCTAACAACAGAACGTTATTCAGTGCTAAAAAGAAATGAGCTATTATGCTATAAAAAGACATGGAGGAAACTTAAATGCATATAAGTAAGTGGAAAAAGCAATGTGAAAAGGCTGTATCTAATAGGATTTCAGCTATATGACATTCTGGAAAAGACAAAACTATAAAGACACTAAAAAAAATCTGTGATTGGTATTGGGGAAGGGCAGAGGTGAAGAGATGAATAGAGAGAACAGATTTTTAGGGCAGCGAAATGCTCTATGATATTAGAATGGTGAGTACATATCATTACAAATGTGTCCAAACTCATACAATAGACAACATCAAGAGTGAAGCATAATATAATCTATGAACTAGGGTGTTATGATATGTCAACGTAGCTTCACCGTTGGTAAAAATGTACTGTTCTGGTGAGTGATGTTGATAACAGAGAAAACTATGTATGGGGTCAAGGGGTGTATATGGGAAATCTCTGTGTCTTCCTCTTAATTTCATTCTAAACCTAAAACTTCTCTTTAAAAATAGTCTTTTAAAAAATAGGTTATTAAAAATATTCATATCCAATATCAGAGAAAATAAAAGGTGGAAAATATAGAAAACAACATACAGTATGTATAAGAAGTATATATAGAATCAACAAAAGAAAAGAAGAAAGAAGATGGAATAAAAGCAATATTTAATGACATAATAGCTAAAATTTTCCAAAACCAAAGTTAGCAAGCCACAGATTCAAGAACCTTCCAAACTGGATCAATGCACAGAAAACCACACCTCGGCACATCACGGTCATGCTGCTATTAACCAAAGACAAAGAAATAATCTTTAGAACAGCCAGAGCAAGGGGTAGGGAAGATGCTATAAAATATTTAACCTACAAAGGAACATCAAGTAGACCGAGAGATGACTTCTCAATAAAAACAAGCAGAACACAGAAGCAGAAAGGCAACTCTAAAGAGCTGGAGGGTGGGGGCGTGGAGCAAACAAACCTGCCGACCCAGAGTTCTGTGTCAAAAGCAAAGGTAAATAAAACATAGAATGTATAAGCATTTAATGAACGCTGGAAAACTACAGAAAATACAAGAAAAAAACAACTGGATACCAACTTTGAAAATCTGGATTTAGAAAAATATGATTGTAGTGACAGTTGTAAATTCAACACCTGCTCGGCTGGTCTTGTTCTTCGAGGCGGTTGCAAATTGGAGCCTTGCTACGGACCAGCCTTCTCCTAAGGAGGTACCTTGAGAAATAAAAGGAGCTATTTGACAAACATGTGAATAAGTTATCAAAAATCCTTCACTATTGTCTTAGTGTACTGGGGCTGCTACAACAAAAGTACTATAGAATTGGTGGTTTAAACAACAAACATTTCTCTCTCACAGTTCTGGAGATCAAGGCATTAGCAGGTTGTCTGGTGAAGGCCCTCTTCTCCCTGTGTCCTCAAATGACCAAAGGAGTAAAAGAGCTACCTGAGTTCCCTTTTACCAGGGCACTGATCCCATTCATTAGGGCTCTACCTTCATGATCCCAAAGGTGTAACCTCCTATTACTATTGCATTGGGGGATAGGATTCAAACATATGAATTTGAGTGGGGAACACATTCGGTCTATAGAAACTATTGTTATGGAATCAGTTTGAATATAGATAGTTCAACAATGATGTATAGCTTTTAGACACGTAAATTTACATTAAAGTTGATTTTTACTTCCTGTGCCCCCCCACACATACTCTAGTCACCAAATATAAGCTTTAATTAGGTCTAATAACTAAATAATATACAAGGATAAAAATAAAACTTTCAAGTTATTATTAAAATCTTAAAGGTAGTTTATAACCTTTAACTGTTATTGAGAATCCCTCATTCTTTTTAACTTCTGAGTTTTCTAAGATGTTGTAATATAATTATTTTGATTAAAAAGTACTAAGTATTACATGTGTTGGAGAAGAGCAATAAAATTAAGAACCTGCTGATGATTAAGTACCAGGTATATATTAGATAGTGTGCTGAGCACTTCACCTGAATTATATCATTTCATTCTCAAAACAATCCTATTAAATGTTATGATCTCCATTTTTTTATTTATTGATGAAAGAGAGAAACATCAATTTATTGTTCCACTTATTTATGCCTTCATTGGTTGCTTCTTGTATGTGACCTGACCAGACACCAAACCCACAACCTCGGCATATGGGGAGGACACTCTCACCAACCGAGCCACCAGCAGAGCCTATGACCTCTATTTTAAAAGATAGAAGTTAGCCCGGCTGGCGTAGCTCAGTGGATTGAGCGCAGGCTGGGAACCAGAGGGTCCCGGTTCGATTCCCCGTCGGGACACATGCCTGGGTTGCGGGCCAGGTCCCTGGTGAGGGCCATGTGAGAGGCAACCATACATTGCTCTTTCTCCCTCTCTTCTCCTCTCTCTAAAAAGTAAATAAATAAAATCTTAATAATAAAAATAAAAGGTAGAAGTTAAAGGGAAGGAATTAAATTTTTGGTATTGCACCACTAAAAAGTGATGTGGTCAACAGAACACTATGTTATTGTTTGTGGACCTCAATTAGAAGAGAATCACACGCTTGATATATTTACTAATTGATACACGATTCTTCAGGTGTAGTAGACATTTTGAATGTAGGGATCTTGGGATACAGCATGATTACTTCTAGACAGAGTGGTCAATAGAACTTTCTAACAAAGTGGCTACTGCCTAAATCTATCCAGCCCCATGCTGTAGCCATCATCTTGTGTGGCTATTAAGCACTTGAAATGTAGCTACTGTGAATAGGGAACTGAATTTCTAAATTTTATTTAAATTTAATTAATTTTAATTTTTATAGCCACATATAGCTAGTATTTGCCAGATTGGGCAGTGCATTTCTAAAGCATTTGGATATCATTAAGCAAATTATGACGATATTACCAAAGAGTACAAAATTTTATGGCTTATTAGATGTATGTGGACTAGATTGCATGCTTCAAAATATACGTGCCTTCAGAGACAATTATCAGGGCCATGTGTGCAACTAATTTTAATAGAAAGATACAAAAAGACCTTGAACTTCTGAAAAAATAGATCAAACACTCTATATATAAGAGAGTGTAAATTCTATTCTGAACCAGCCCCTTTGAAATAAGTCTCAGAGTTTGAGTCAGCTACATCAAAAGTTATTTTTATTAGTGTTACAAAAAAAAAAAAGTTTTAAAAGATGACCTCCCTTTACAAAGTACTAAAAAAGAAACAAAGTGAAACCATCAATGTGAAAGAAAAAAAAAAAGTTCCCTGAAAATATTTTATGTTTCCCAAATCACTTAGACAGACTCACCGGGGAACTAATCCTGAATGACTACAGAGAGATGACCTCTGCAGTGACCTTCAGAAGGAGAAAGCAGTCTATAAAGATGTCCTAACTAAGTATAAAAAAACACAGCTCTTTACTTTCATGCTGTGTCTAACCCTGTTGATTTTTTTTTTTTCCAATCTAGTGAAACATCATCAAAAGTTGTATCTGTAGTCTGGGTCCAGCTCTGAGTAACTGCATGACCCAGTCAAGTTACATGATGTCTCTCTGACTCTGCTTGCTTATAAAAAGAGATTGGACAAATGACGTCTAAAATTGCTTTCAGCACTGACACTCTAGGTCTCCAATAAATGTGTCCCTTGTCCTTTAAAGACTTATGCCTAAATCAGGTTCTACAAACCAAATGCTGTATTGTATAATACATAAGCACAAAGTCTGCCAGAGCTCGTCTATAAAAGCTGAGTCATATCCACTCTTGTGTGACACTTAAATATTTCTTGAAACAAGGTTTGAGAACAGATCTTCACCTAGTATTGTCAAGAGTCTGGGTTCTTTTTCAAACTCTCCAGAGATTCGATTAGTTTACAGGTCACCCTATAAAAAGTGAAATGATGTGGTTCTTTCTAGTCACTTGTTTCAGAGTCACAGCAGTTTTAGCTAATAAGAACGTCAACCTTAAACAGTAAACTTGTAATAATTTACATGCTCCCTTTCATTCCAAAACTCTAAGTTGTTAAGCGTATTGTAAAAGTTCAATGAATAGTCACTCTTCCCATACAAGTCAAGATCAGTGGAAACTAAACTTCTTTCTCTCCACCCATGCAGACGTATAAAAGTTAGACCATTTATGACTGTTTGGGGCTGATAGGAAGCAGTCCTTGTCCTTGATGTTGCTACCCATTCCTTGGACAGGCTTATATATTGATGCCATACATACAACGAACAGTGAATTTAAGGCCATGGTTCCCTTATGACTATTAAATCTTAAATTCAAGACTTTGACCAAGAGTGTAGCCATAGTGCCAATTAGCAAAAATCAAAGAAACCATATCCAAATTGGTCCAAATACATGCGTCTGGAAGAAACACCTAAGGACCTTGCATAGAAGTTACAAAACTTACAATGGGCCTGTCCTCAAGTTGCTTTGTTTTAGAATGGAATGAGCTTGGAAATAATTGCAGTGACAAAGTCAGTTTCCTCTGGACCTGATCCTTAGCATTGCCAGGAAACTTAATGCTGTTTAAAATGCTGCCAAGAACTGTTGGCTAGACCCACACAGTCCTAAAAAAATGATCTCTATAGTCATGTAAATCCCTATTGCTTCAAACCCCACAATAGCTAACAATTATTTTACAATTGACAAGATTTTCAGCACAGTGCGTTGGAAGGGACCTATCATTTGCCGAGATCTTGGTCTCTTTATAAGTCCCTGGGAGCTCTGCCAGGCAGCAGACATAAGTCGTCATTGCCGAACTCCTGGATGAAAACGTAAAGATATATTTATCCACTACTCTACATTATACAGCCATGGCTATGCAGGGATAGACAGTCCAAATGGGTTTTTCTTTCCATGCTATTAATTATAAATTGGGGAAACCATAAAACCGATCAATTAAAGCCAAGTTAGCCCGGCTGAGGAAAGTGCTTGGCAATTTTCTTAAGAAAATTATGGCAAATGTGAAAATGTCAAATCCAAAGAGAAAGAAGCTAAATAATAAAATATTGTTGTATTAATCAATGTTTTTTTCTGATATTTAAATAATTAATAATAAAATTATTATTTTATTTTTCCACTCTTGGTTCAGCTGTTTTCATTTGTTAAAACCAAAAGGTCCTAAGTGTTTTCTTTTTATCACTTCGCTAACAACTAAAGACTAATCCTGGCAAGACTGGCTCCTATTGGTTTCACAATAAGGTAGCTTTGTTTCGTTTCTTACATATTTGAATCTGTTATCACTTTAAGTTACAATATCTCTCTGGATTCCACCGCCATCAATTACATATATCAAGATCTGATTCCTTTCTATTTCATAAACTCAGTTCTTACATTTTTTAAAGACCACAGTAAGGTTTTCTTCCCCTTCTTGAATATGCAGACTATGATTAGAGATAGAATTTCTAGACAGATCAGCAAGTAGTTCAAGATGCTGCTGAGTGTAGCATTATAAATAATTTACAACACATGAAATGTTTAATAATGTCTCCTAACAAAAATGCAAAATGAATTCTGCATAGTAATAGACCATGCTCGATTCTAAAATAAATGTAGATATTAACGTGGGAATTTGTTAGATAAAGACATTGTTTCACGGCATGTTTACCAACCTCAAAAAATGGGAAATTACACACTTATACTCGAGCTAAAAATTATCTGCCAATAACAAAATATTTGATTTTCAAAATAGAAATGTAATAATGAGACATACACCCACCTGTGTTTTTTCCAAAAGCATTTCTCACCTCTAAAACATTACTAATAATTTCAATATACTGTATACTATCTCTGTCTTCAGCCTCTCTCTCTCTGTCCATGTAGAATGATTAAATGAAAAAAGATTATAAATGCTTAAAAATTATCTAAGAATTGATTGAACACTGTCATAAAGAAAGAGCACTTTGAATGAGTCAGAGAACAGTCATTTCAGAAGTAACAGAATGGTCATTTCTGAGAATGAAAATGATCACAATGCATCTCTGACTAAATGCTCAAAAACTTTATCATTTGCCTTTTTCATAAATTTATTTAAATCTACCTTCATGTGAAGAAAATTCAATTTTCTCAAGTAAAACTATTTTGACAAAGTTAAGGTTCACCATTCTTAGGACCCATTTCCTGATATAAATCCACTGAAGTTCCATTAGTGTCAGGAGAAACCTTATGTCCGATACCACTGAAGAGAAAGGCCCACAGATATCACTTCAATTCGTATTCATCTCCAGTTATGTTTTGAGAGAAAGTGTGTGTGTGTGTGTGTGTATGTGTGTGTGTGTTCAATAAAAATAAACTACTCCCAGGCCTACCATTTATTCCACAGAGAATATACAATATAATATTTTATTCATTATTTATGTACTCGCACAAAAAATGACAGACACTCCCCACTGAAACTGGAGAAGCATCAGGAAAGTGGAGTAAAATAGGTGGTGCTGATGATTCACATAAATGCCACTGTTATTATTAATGAGAAATTTCTCAATGTAGAAAGCATCTATTTGAAAATTTCATCCATAACAAAATTTAAAGATTAATGCCTTTTAAGTTTATGAGTCCTCAAGATATCACTATAAAACTGCCAAAATATGATGAAAGCAGCTTTCAAAAGTAGACAAAGTTCACATAAAGATTTCAATGCAAGAATCCTAAATAAAATGATAGCAGATAGATTTCAATATACATTAAATAACAATGTAATCATAGGTATTAAAATGTTAATGAATGTACGGTAATAATAAAATTCAAATAATAATAATATACCGAGAATGCAAGGATAGCTTAATATTAAGAAATGTTATGATATAATTTACATTAGAGACAACTCACATAATGAATATACTAAAATTCAATAAGCCCGGTTGGTGTAGCTCAGTGGATTGAGCACGGGCTGGGAACCAGACGGTCCCAGTTCGATTCCCAGTCGGGGCACATGCCTGGGTTGCGGGCCAGGTCCCCATGAGGGCCATGTGAGAGGCAACCATACATTGCTGTTTCTCCCTCCCTTCTCCTCTCTCTGAAAATAAATAAATAAAATCTTAAAAAAAAAAATTCAATAGACATTTCTAATTAAAAAAAAAATAACCTCCCTTAATCAGAATGTTATGACCTTCTATAAGGGTGACAAAGATACATTTTTTTTAAAAGCACATTTAATTGATATTTAATATTACTTCCAGGAGTAGTAATTGTTTGGCTTCAATCAGGAAAGGAAATTATTGATCATGGGTTTGTGAATGCAGGCAGAGAGTAGGCCACTCTTCAATGTGCTCATTCACTTCAGCTGCAACTTTATAAGTTACACAAACTTTTATGTTCCAAAACCTGTTTACACTGGTCATACTGTGCTACAACAACATGCACTAATCAGAGGCTGCAACCATCAATAAAATATGTGTCAGAAAAGAGTTAATATTTCTAAAGAAATTATTCAATTCTTTGGAAAGATCCAATAAGTGTGAACTATTAAAAAGTATTTCAGAAAATTACAATGGTTTGAGATAAAGTCATAAAGTTTAGAAGTATTATGTAACCATGTAGCTTCATAAATACCTTAAAATCTAAGGTACTTAAAAAATTGCAAATGATGTGTTGTAAGTACGGTTTATATTAAGGAGAGGATGTAAATCTCTAATCAGCAGTCCGTACTCAAATAAAAAGCCTGATTCTATAACAAAAGTGTCAAATGAATGCTTATGTTTAAAATAAAATAGTGTAATGTTTAAGGTATAAATCATTTTTTTTTAATTTGAGGTTTTAAACTTCTTTTTAAATTAATCTACAATCTAGTGGTTCTAATTAAAATAAAAAGATGATGTATTATACAATATGGTGAAATATTAACTAAATGTTTCCATTAAATATTAACTGAATAATTTTCATTAAAGTTAGGAATAGGGCAACAATATCTTTCTTGAAGTCATTGTTAATACATTTACACAAAAGAATAAAATAAGTGCAATATTAGAAAAAATAAGCAAGACTATCAATCATTTTTAGATTTTGAAATTTTGCTATAGAAACACTGGTGAATATATTATAAAAACTTTTTTAAAAATTGTAAAACTTAAGACACTTCATTAAAAATTCAATAAATTTATATACACATATAAATTTATGTAGATATATACATAAAGTAAAATACATTTATATATATACACACACATACATACATACATACATACACACATATAAAACTCACTAATTTTCCTTTGCACAAATAATGGCCAATTTTAAGTTATAATGGATGAGAGATCACACTAATATTATTTTTAAAAAATTAAATATTTAGGCCCTGGCTGGTGTAGCTCAATGGATTGAGCGCGGCCTGGGAACCAGACGGTCCCAGTTCGATTCCCTGTCAGGGCACATGCCTGGGTTGCGGGCCGGGTCCCCAGTGAGGGCCATGTGAGGGGCAATCATACATTGCTGTTTCTCTCCCTCTCTGTCTCCCTCCCTTCCCCTCTAAAATAAAATCTTTTAAAAAAATTAAATATTTAGAAATAAATTTCACAAAATATCAGTTAAATTGGAAATTCTACAGAGGGAAAGAAGAATTTCTAGTAGAGTTACAGTTCATATTTTCAGACTTCCCTACTACTCCAAACAAAACAGTATTATATGAAATAGAAAACTAAAAAATTTCAAAAGAAAGTCACATATACATATGCACAGCAACATATACGTACAAGATAAGCCTCTCCGTGGAAAAGAAATGAAAGAGAAATCCAACGCGGTGCAAAGATGAAGGGTCTGGTTTGCCTAGCTCCGATTCCAGAAGCAAGAAGAGACAGGTAGAAGTTAATGTCCTCTAGCACACTAAGGACTAAAGGTGTTCCACAGCAGGGAGAGGACTGGACCCTGGCTCACTCTATTCCCCCCAAAATTAATTTGTTGGGGTACCAACCTCCAGTACATCAGAGTGTGACTGTGCTTAGAGATAAAGCCTATGAAGAGGTAATTAGGATAAAATAAAGTCACATGGGTAGGACCTAATCCAATATGATTGGTGTCTTTATAAGAAAAGACTAGGACAGAGACATGCAAGGAGATGAGACCATGGGAAGACATAGGGAAAAGTCATCTGTAAGTGAAGCGAGGCCTGGACAGGCCCATCCCCCATGGCCTTCAGAAGGAATCAAACCTTCCAACACCTCGCTCTCAGACTTCAACCCTCCAGAACTGTGAGAAAATAAATTTCTGCTGTTTTAGCCTATTCTGTCTCTGGTATTATTATGGCAGCCCTAGCAAACTAACACAAATAGTGTAGCACGGCGTGGCATAGGAAAGACAATAGAGCACATCACAGGCAGCAGGAGTAAATATGTTTAGTAAAGCATTACTTTCAGATGGGGGCTGTGTATGCACATATGGGCGTGTCATGAGCCATATATGTGTATTTCCTAATATATGTCATAATTAGAAAAGTTTAGGAAACACTGATCCAAACTATTCACTCTGCATCCTTCTCCATTACCAAATACCTTCGTTCAGGCCTTCGCTATTTCCTATTAAGAGTGCTTCAAAAGTTTCCTACATGATCCTTGTGTTTGTTCCTTTATTCAAATATTTATGGAAGAATAATTATGTACTGGACACTAGTCAATATCTTAAAATATAGTTGTAAATAAACAGACCTGGTCCCTGCTCTCATTCACTGCCATTCGTGTCCCCTCCTCTCCATTCACCGTGGCCCTGAGAAGAATCCTTCGTAAATATCTATTTGGACACCCTACTCTGCTCATCACCCATCAGTGACATGCCAATGAGCTTTGCCAAAAATGCAAACTCTGCCAGGTCATAGGAGACTTTTCTTGATCTGATCTGATGCCTGCCTATAACTCCGGGCTCTCCTGTCGTAGCTCTCGCCACTCCCCTATGTCCTAGATGTGTTAAACCATGCGCATTACATCTACCCATGTATGATGTGGTCTCTCACACCTTTATGCCTTTGCATAAGCTTCAGCCTCTGACCTTCAACCTCCCCCCACTCACCTGGACAACTTCTAGTTATACTTCAGCTCAGATGGCACTTACCATTCGCCAGCCCCTGCTTCTTACTTATAGCCCCTTCAGCTCCTTCAAAAAGCCTTCACTGACCAACCTACTCTAAATTAGCAGCTGACTACATCACACTACTTTTTTTTGCTTTTTCTTTAGTTTTGTGAGTTCACTGAGAGTAATAATTTTGTTTCTTTTCTCGCTTTTCCATAAAAGATCGCATTTCCTAGTACATTAATAAATGAATGGAGGCTGGATGGATGAAAGGACACTTGCCTATTTATATGGGAATCTTTGCAGTCACTAATGAAATTATTCATCAAAAATGTTTTTGAAAAAGGGGAATATATAATGAAATTATGCTATGTTAATAATATACAGTGAAAAGATAAAATTATAAGTGTAAATTGCAGTAATGGAAGTAAAGGATTTCACTAGACTATGTTATGACATAAGCAACACTTTGTGAACATTTTACTTAAAAATTTATATTAACAATAATTGAAATTGATTTAAATATTTTAATGATATCTAGGAGTGAATCCGTTTATTCTTTAGATCCCAAACAATATAGACATGACATTTTCCCTCTAAGTGCCTAAATAACTTGTTATTTCTTAAACATAACAATCAATAGCACAAATAATGGAGAATAACTTTAAAAAAAAAAAACTTCTAACTTGGAAAACTATCACCTGTATATCATATGTTGTAAATGTGAGTTTAACGCTACAGTGTAATTCACCTATGCAGGATTTTGATTGTTGGCTAGCTAAAGGTTTCTGTTTACCTCTCTGCTGTTATCTAAAGACTCTATCCTGAAGATCATTAAAATGAAAGGAAGAGTCCAAGTGCTAGTGTCAAATTCCGCTTCGGTGGCAGCCCCTTCTAATAAATCTATGCCTTCCTGATAACCACACTTCCACATCAGTGCTCATCTTACATTATTCAGCAGTGCTAAGAAAAAAAGAGAGAGGGAAGTAAAGGATAAACAATAAAGGAACTTCTCTCTGTTTACATCAATTAGCCTATGAAAAAAATTGATGTCGTTACACATCTTTGCATTTAAAGTCACAGAACTTACTGACATAAAGACTTACTATACTTTATTGGTTAAATATTTTATTTATTTTTAGACAGAGGGGAAAGAAGAAACAAAGAGAGGAAGGGAAACATAGATGCAAGAGACAGTCATCAATCAGTTACCTCTCGTAGGCTCCCCAACAGGGGACAGAACCCATATCCCAGGCATGTGCCCTGACCAGGAATCAACTAGCAACCTTTCAGTTTGTGGAAGACACCCAACCAAGTGAGCCACACCAGTCAGGGCAACTGACTGTACTTTAAAAAAGAGAGTGAGAGAGAGAGAGGAGACAAACAGGAAGATGGATAGGTACTACATGGGCAACTGGCTGGCATGCACACAGGAGTGTGCAATCTTTCAACCCATTGTGTGTGTAATTGTAATTGTTATGAAATGATTTTAGGAATTATAAAATTATTAATTTATACTTTTTTTTCCAGAGAGAGGAGAAGGGAGGGAGAAAGAGCAATGTATGGTTGCCTCTCACGTGGTCCTCATTGGGGACCTGGCCCACAATCCAGGCATGTGCCCTGACTGGGAATCGAACCGGGACCCTCTGGTTCCCAGCCCGCGCTCAATCCACTGAGCTACACCAGCCGGGCTGATTTATACTTTAAATAAAGTGTGCAATAGATGGTATGGTCTAAATTTTAAAGTCTTAAAGTCTTATGATAGACTACACAGAATAAACATTTATTTCTCATGTATCAACAGGTCTATGGGAACAGCTTGCTGATCTCAGCATGGCTCAGCTATGCAGTTCTAAGTTGCAATTGGGTTCAAGTCTGTTCCACATTTCTTTCATCCTCTTTTGACTAGTGAGCTAGTTGGGGTATGTGCCACTCACAGCAGTGGCAGAGCCACAACGGCACCAGCTAAAACACAAAAACTCTCAAGCCTCAGGGGAGTCCTGGCACACAGTCACTTCTGGCCCCATTCTATTAACAAAACAGTCCCATGGTCAAACCCAAAGTTAAGTAGCAGGAAAGTTCATGCTTTACTTAGTGGGAAGAACTGAAAAAATACTGTGCAAGTTGGGAATGAAGAAAGGAGTGAAGTATTTGAGTCCATTTATTTAATCTGCTACAAAAGCATGCATCTTTCATCCTATTGTGTGTGTCTGTGACAATGTATAATGTAAAGTGGTTTAGAGATAAAAGCAACACCAAAAGTCCAAATCTGAGTCATGGAGCAGTCCCTGGGAGTTTCCCACCCATATCCCCACTACACTTAGCTTTGTTGAAGACTTGAGGGTTTCGTGTGGATGGAGGAGTGAGCAGGGTGGGTGAGGCATACACGGGAGTTAACAGAACTGAACAGTGCCCTTGGAAGGTGCAACGCTTTTCCCCCTTTTCCATCTTCTCTCATTCACCTCGCTTAACTGGCCAGGATCACTTCACAAATAACCTGTGTACTCAAATCCTTGGAGTTCCTTGATAATGAAATCAGGATCCGTGCGCAGAAGCTTTAGTATTTTGGGGTTTCCTCCCAGTCTTTAAGAATAGCCACAGAAAATCAGACCAATCAAACCTTCGAAGTAAATCTCATTCCATGGATCAACACTATAAGAAACTTAAGAGATGAAAGGTGCACCTTAAATTATTGGCTGAGTGTAACGAGGGTGACCAACTCTTCTTGATTGCCCAGAAGTGAGAGGTGTTCTGGAGCACAGGACTTCCAGTGCTAAAACTGAAACAGTCCAAGACAAACCAGGATGACTGATCAGTCCAGTCTGACCATCAAAAAATGAGAATCAATAATGTGGCAGACATGCCCTGACCGGTGTAGCTCAGTGGATTGAGCACAGGCTGCAAACCAAAGGGTCTCCGGTTCAATTCCCAGTCAGGGCACATGCCTGGGTTGTGGGCCAGGACCCCACTGGGGGCCACGTGAGAGGCAACCACACATTGATGTTTCTCTACCTCTCTTTCTCCTTCCCTTCCTCTCTCTCTAAAACTAAATAAAATCTTAAAAAAAATAATAATAATGTGGCAGGCATACTCACTATTTCTATTTTCAAGTCTTATTATTGTTTACTGCATAAAATAATAGATGAATACTATGAAAGCAACTTATATAGCACCTAATACAATCTCCCAGAAAATGCAGGAAAATAAAATAGGTAGATTCTAACCATGCTAACATCTGCATGGATGTCTTCAGCGATGCGAATTTAGAGCCCTGCCCATTACTTTTTGGCAATCTGAATTACTATCTATCTCCCTATAACCTACGTTAATTGGCCCTAGTTACCTGGAAGTACAATGAAAAAGTATAATCTCTAGTTCATATGCATAGGGAAGACTGAGTCTTTCAAATTTTTTAAAGCAATGGTTCTCCCACCATCAGTATTCTCTTATCCAAGGAAACTCCTCCAGCTCTCCCATTGTGTGATACCTAGATATTTTTTTTTTCTATTTGGGACATCTTCCTCTGGATTTATGCCCATTTGTCAATGACACCCTAAAACTTAATATAATACTCTAGACATAGCCTGACCCATGTAGAATTCCAGGATAATAATACCTTGCATGTTCTGGATTGTTAAATTACATTAATGAAACTAAAGTCTGCATTAGATTTTTTGGCAACCCTGTCTCATTACAAGTCCATATTGAACTTTCAGTCTATTAAAACTTCTGGGATTGTTTTTCCATGTAAATCATCATAAATCTAAGAGTCTTACATTATATACTGTAGAACTGGGTTTTTAAAATATAATTGCTACACTTAGATTTCATGTAATTTGTCTCAGCACCTTCTTCAAACTTGCTGGAAATTTTGAGTCTTTATCAGCCAATATGTTATTTATATATTGTGTGTTTAATCATGTACATATATGAAAAGTAATGTTTTTTAGCTTCTTTTAAATCACTTTTGAGACCCTGGCCAACACCATAGCCAGAGAGCTGAGCCTAGCACAGTAATTTTAAGATGATACTGATTTGTTAACCAACACACTTCAGATATCATTGTTTAACCATCTACAAATGTACTTAATAGTGCTATAATTTAGTTCAGATAGCATCCTCTTCTTCACAAAAATATAACAAGTGACTGAAATGCTTTACTGACATACAGTTGCAGTAAATCTGAGACAGCCTGGTGAAAAACATTCCACTTACACTAGCAAAAATAAAATCAGGCTAATTTGTCAGAGTTGATTCATGTGCAATATTGTTCACTTACTGTTTCTAAGTTGCTGACAGATATTAATCTTTGGTATTTAGCAAAAAGAAACCAGATTTCCAAGAATTCTCAAGAAATTTCTAAAATCTTAAGCTCCTCCTAAAATATTTCCAATATTATTATTAACACTCTTTACTCATTATTATGGATATATAAAATGCTATTAAATAAGAAATATTATATTTAAGAGTAATTACAAGGAGCTATAGTCTATAGCAAACATTCAAACACTGGAAAATGCCAGCAAAGCTACTGGGTAGTAGTCAAATAAGATATCGTAATTTCCTACAAAGTCACTGCACTACCCAAAATTATGTGCTGAAATTGCTATTGTTAAAACTTATTTTTCTCTCAAAAAATTATTCCTTGGAAATAAGATTGAATACCATACAGTATACATTAAACTTGTTAATACTTGTTTTATTTTCCACAATGACAGGCAGCAGACAGGACCACAGATACACAGAAGCATGACTGTCAGACCATGACTGCTTCACTCAGACACAATCCTGTTTGGGTTTCAGACACGGCCCAGAGGTATAACTGCTTAAAATAGCAAGGTTCTCTTCACCATTTATCCCTCTCATCCCGCATTTAAATACTGCTTAGCTATAGCCGTTCTCTTTCGAGTCAGAAGCTTCTTTCTTCAAGATCAAAAAGGAAGCAAACGAGAGTCCTGAGTAGCATTTCTGCCACTGTCAGACACAAGCAACCCCTACTTCCTTCTTTTGAGAATTGTTCTGGGTTGGCATCTTCCTCAAGGTTTAGCATATTTTGAGCTAACTATATTCATAACATTTTCCTAAAGGTTTCTGCCATGATTTTCTCCTTTACTTGGGAAGACTTCCTTTACTTTTTATGTCTGACCTTTAGAAATATCTGAGCTTATCTATGAGCAGTTGCATTGGTTCCCTCCCCCACATATACACACCCCCCCCTTTTTCTCCTCTTTGGGTCCTTGGTGAATGTGCACCCCAAATTTGCTGACACTGTTCTTTTATCAGGCTGTTTTTCTTATTGAGTAAAATAAACCTAAACCAGCAGTTTCTCTTAATGTTTTCTTACATATGAAATCCATTGTCAACCAGGAAAATTATTCATATACAAACTCCTTTGTTTTTAATAGATGACTTCTAGTAATGTCAAGACAGTAAATAAAAATTAGCCACATCTTCCTTGCCACACCTGTTTACCAGTTTTATAATCTTTATCACGATAACCATATTCACATTCTCTATCTGACAAGGCATACTTTCTACATTTCTATTCTACAAAAATGTCAGTTCTATTTTGCTCTTTATATCTCTTCCAAAATCTCTCCACCACTCATTATACCTATATCCTATTAAAAAATGGATTATCCTATAAAAAGTGTTCTGACAACCCAACAATTCCAAAGTGTGTGGGATGGGTTGCCCACATCACCAAGCAATTCTTGATACAAGCTGGGTCCTACAATTAAACTTAATTTTGACCCCACTTACCTGGAGATAGCATCAGATGCCACAAGATGCCAATTGCTCCCAAGCTTAAGTTGGCACTTGTTATTTTGACCTGCCAGCTATAAATTGGAAGTTCCAACGACCCCCTCCTTGGGTTACAGGTTAAGGATTAAGTCCTACAAAACTTCTCATCCACACTTCTGACGCCAACGGCAAGTCTGGGTTATCACCTGTGCTTTTGACCAAATGGCTATAAATCAGAGGTTCCCAAGATCCCCTCCTTACGTTTGATTAATTTGCTGGAATAAATCACAGATTTCAGAGATCATTTTCCTTACTACATTACCAGTTTATTGCAAAAGCATATAACTCAAGAACAGTCAGATTGAGAGATGCATAAAACAAGGTGTAAAGAAAGGCCATGGAGCTTCCATGCTGTCTCTGAATGAGTCACCCTCCCCAAATCTCCACACATTCACCACTCTGGAAGCTCTCTGAATCCAGTTATTTGGGGCTTTATAAATAGCATCTTCCTAACGCAGACATGATTGATTAAATCACTGGCCACCAGTGAATGAACTCAATCTCAAGCCCCTCTTCCCTCTCAGGAGCTTAGGGGTGGGACACCTAAAGTTTCAACCCTCTACTAACCTAGTTGGCTCCAGTCCAAAACTAACCTCATTAACGTAACAAAAGAAACTTTTATAGCTCTGATTGCTTAGAAAATTTTAAGAGATTTAGGAGCTCTGTGCCAGAAATGGGGACAAAGGCCAAATATATATTTCTTCTTGCAAATTGCATCAAGTGCTACTATGTCCTTAAACTCCATGTTGTGGGAATAAGACATTTACTTCTCATTGCCGCATTATATTCCTAAATTTCTACTCACTGCATCTCAGTGATACATGAGAGTTTAGATTTACCACTCAAAATTCAATTTCCAAATTTGTTTTGTCATTGGCTAACTGAGATCATAATTTTCAGCCCTGCTCATTCGCCTTCACAAGCACATCCTCTGTCATTGTTCTGCCTGCAGACATCCGTGGTATTTCACAACAGCTAGAACACACAGCCCTTCATTATTTCCAGGAAATTATTTCTCAACCCTGCAAGTTCCAGTTCAATTTCACCTGAACAAACTGTCACCTCTTCTGGTAATGACAGTGTTTACAATTTTTCCCAAATTATGGCCAAAAAGTCACTTTTTGGAAAGATTTGGGATATCATGAACACCAATTAAAGTCACAAAAGTCATGAAATTAACAGAAAGAAATGTTTGTTCTGCGACTTCAGTTTCCCACTTGTACACTTTGCGGATACAGGACTGTATCTGTAAGTGTAGAAACAGCCCTTACCTTTGATTATGGACTTGACCCCCACATAAATTAAAAGTTATCTGTAATTTGTGGGCCTTTCTTTTACCAAGTTTTTCTCGACATATCTTAGATTCTTCTCCAGAAATTACCTGTCAGCTAAGTATCGTAAAGCTTCAACCAGGAAAATATCAATCCTCCAGGCCTAGAAAATAGAGCTTTACACCTTTGTGAGTCCCTAGGAATATTCCTCATTGACTCGGGAATATTCAGATCTCACTCCAGAAAGTCTGGTTTCATGCTCAGGATCCTACAAAGGATTTATCCTTGGGAATTTATACACTAAGTTTTCTTTGAAACATTCCTCCACTTACCAACATCTTCACGATCATTTTAAATCTCTAATCCCCACAGAAACACTTTTCTCTCCTTGTTTCTTCTTAAACCCCTTCTCCTATTGTGTTTAAAAATGACTGTCTCTTTTTAAATAAACCACGACATAACACACATATTCTCCCAATCTTCACCTTCAACTTTGAACATGAAGACCAGTATACATTTAGAGCTCCTATATTTGTTTCTGGCTTCAGGAAGAAAAATCTAGGCCAATTGCTCTAGGTGATTATTCCCTGCACAGTTTTCTGTGGCTATGTAATCACCTCAAAACTTGGTAGCAAAAAATAATCATTTATTATTTCTGACAGTTCTTTGGGTTAGTTATTAGGTGGTTCTTCTGCTGGTCTTAACCTGGCTCATCCATGGAGCTGCAGTCCAATGGGACATGGGACGTCTGGAAGCAGTCCCCCCAGGGCACAGGCAATTAGACACGTTGTTTGTAGAATTTCAAAACAATAATGAAAATGACTCAAAGTCAGCCTGCTCTTTATTAAATCATTATGTGCCAGTATTTCTAAATAGTGTCAGTGATAAACTATGCCACCCTAGAAAAACAATGTGTTGACTTAGTCTTAATATAGAAGCCTGAAAAGTAAAGGAGTCCTTAGTATAGGAGCTGAAAAGGCTCCCATAACAAACTCCTATAGGCTGGGCAATTTTCAAACAACAGAAATTTATTTCTCAGAGTTCTGGAAGCTGGAGGTCTAAGATTCGGGTAGCAGAATGGCCAGGTTCTGGTGAGAACCACCTTCTGGCTCACAGACAGCTCTCTTTTGGCTGGGTCCTCACAGGGCAGAGGGGCTGAGAGAGCTCTCAGGGGTCTCTTTTATAAGGGCACTAATCCCATGAAAATTCACCTTCATGACCTCATCTGTCAAAGGCCCCATGTCTACATATCACCACATTGGGGATTAGGTTTAACATATGAATTTTGGAGGAACAATCTACAGAATTGGTCTAATTTCTAATCAATGCTGGAGTTCTTGTGTTTTAATAATATATACAAAAGCTTCAAATTAGAATATTTTACACTTATCCTTTACTAAACATTGTATTCTATCTGAAATTAATTTGGAGAACTCACTACAGTGGGTGCTTCCGAATCACAGTGTCAACGACACGTGTTTGTGATAAGAATAAATTCATAATAATTAGCAATTGTTCAAGCTTTGTGTGCAGTTCATATGTTCAAACCTGTGGTACTATTTCATATTCTTGTGTTTAAGATCTGAAATGAACTATGACAGAATAGAATGAATGAACTCAAGTACTGTTTCTCTACCTTTACAATCATTGTCCTATGACCACTTGGAGATTTTATTTATGTAAAATTTTTTATAGGTGAGAAAAAGAGAGACTTGTGAGGTACAATATCCTTGTTTGGTAAGTACAATTTTTAGTTTATACGTGAGATATTTTACTTGATTTGAATAATATCTTTGAAATTGACATTCATCATTTTACTTGCCAATTGTTTTTTAAAACTGAAGACTATACCAAGGACATTATCATTTTATTAATTATTATTAAAAATGACTTTGCAAGCCCTGGCTGGTGTAGCTCAGTGTATTGAGCACTGGCCTGCGAACCAAAGGGTCGCAGTTCGATTCCCAGTCAAGGCACATGCCTAGATTATGAGCCAGGTCCCCAGCAAGGGACACATGAGAGGCAACTACATATTGATGTTTCTCTTCCTCTCTTCCTCCTTCCCTTCCCCTCTCTCTAAAAACAAATAAAATTTTTAAAAATAAAACTATTTAAAAAATGACTTTGCCATAAAGGAGAGGAAAATATTAAAAGAATCTATTTTGAGTGTCTAGTATGTGAGGTACACCATCAACTAGAAAATCTAAGACACACTCACTCATAATCTGAAGCTGGTGCCGCCCAACTGGTGCTTCTCTAAAACGCTGCTCATGCTCCAGTAACCTCGAGTGGCTTCCTCGCCGTACGATCTACGGTTGCATTCCTACACCTTGTGATGAAAGTAACCTGATTTCACTTTCCCTGAATTCTACTGGTCAAAGCCAGTCATGAGACCAGCTCAGATTCAAGGGATGGCAAATAAACTCCACCTCTGGATGGGAGGGCCTGACAGTTTTAATAATATATACATAAACTTCCCTCAGGAGGTCCTTTATAGTGCAATTTAAAAACTCTCTAAGCAGATCGCTGTGAAAAACTTATTTATTTCCTCTAACCTAGAAACTATTAGGTTCCCAGTGTGGTAGAAGCTCCAGGAAATGCTGCCTTTAAGTCTGTTTGGCTGCTTCCCTCCTCCCTCTGAGTAATTATGGCTAATTGCCCCTAGGTGTTAGCAATTAATACTGATTGACCTCAGCTGTGTGCCCCCTGGATTTGGCGTTATATAGGCTCACACCCTTAAAGACCAAATATTTCAAAATCTCTTGCTTGCCTCTTTGACCTCTTTTGTCATTCTTTTCAGAGGTAACTTCTAGTCAGCCTGGCGGGGGCAATCAGGGTTTGTCCATAAGATCTCCCAAGGGAGAAGATTATTTTTACAGCAATTTAGTTGCCAGTGACAATGAGAGGCAGAACAAGAACCTAATTAATAAGAATTTGATTTGATTTTGGAACAAAGGTGACCAAAGCTAGAAGGAGCACTTTTCTTCCTCTGACCTCTCAAAGACCTTTATTTTGACCTATTTTATGGCAAATTCACTTTTTACTTTTATTACGCTTTACTGGTACAACGGCAGCTCTCTTGTGGTGGACTCACAATGCCCTGAGGGCAGGGTTCCTGTTGCTCACTGCCCTGTATGTCTCACAGAATCATGGGTAGCTCAATAAAGTGGGGAGACCTAGTAAACATGCATTAGTGAATGAATAAACAAATGAAAACTTTCTCTGCCTATAGAATTGGTCTAATTTCTAAACACCAAAATAATTTTAAAATCCCTAAATTTAAAAACCCAAAACCCCTACACCAGAGAGGTAGATAGCAAACGAGAGAAAGCAGTAATTAAATCTGGGGACTTTGATTCTGTATTTCAATTCTCAGAACTAGGTTTTCATCTACTTAAATTTAAGATCCTCCATGAATAAAAATTATTGTAAAGGAGGAAACAAAAAACACACCCTTTCATTTCCTGAAGCTTCCAATAAAGGCAGGAGCACACACGGCACTTTTTGCACAGCCACTCCCCAGACCGTGGCAACACTCACTTTTGTTCTCCCAGACTTGTCGCCTTTTCATTTCCTTCAGCTGTGTCTGTCTTCAAGTCTTTTGTCTGCTGCCCAGAGAATGAGTATTATCTTTACAAATAAATGACCGCTTGAGGAAATGAAAGTGCATAATCAATCTTTTTATAAATCTATCTAATGATTATTTGCAAAAAAAGTAAAACTACTGAAACACTTCTGGTTTTTAGGAGCAGAGTAACAAAAATATATACACAAACTAGTGTTGGCCTGACCGATGTGAATTAATTATATAATTCTGTACTACATTTGCTTTGTTGTTTGATTGTTATCATTCCACTCATTGACATTTCTTAAACCCAGGAGTGCCACACTTTAACATCAGAACCACCTGTAGTGCTTGTCAAAGCACAGACTGCCAGGTCCACTCCCCGAGTTTCTGATTCAGTAGGTCTGGTCGGGGTCTCAGATATGTGCACTTTTAATAAACTCCCAAAGAACACTGATGTTACTGGTTCAGGGACCACACTTTGAGAATCTCTATTTATTTTTTATTGTTGTTCAAGTGTTACAGAACACACGGGGGGCTGAATGATATGAAAGAACCCCCCATTTTTCTACGGGGTTTCCTCCCCCGCACCAGGTTCGCTTTGCCCGCCTCCAGAGGAAAGACGTAAAAAGAAAGGAATTATTATTTATTTAGAAGTTGTACAGATTAAAGTTCTTTAGAATATGCATAAATGCACACAGTCCTTCCCTTTTCCTCTGCCCCGTCTGGGGTACCGTATCTCCCAGCACTGTCACGTGGCAAAAGGGAGCACTTCCAAAGCTCCATGGTCCCAACAAGACGCCCAAGCCAAGTGGTCCCCAAAAAAGACCCCAAATGGCTGCCCCACCTGGGTTTAAATCCCAGTGTCAATCTTTCTCTGCAGCCTTATTTCCGGCTCCTCCCACAATTGGCCACAGCTGCCAGCATTCGGGGCCAGTGTGGCCCTGTGGTGTGGAGCCAATTATTTCCAAGCTCTTCTGGACCCTATTACAAATCCCTCTTTGGGGGCCCCCTCTTGGCTGCACCCTGTTACACAAGTACAGTTGTCTCTATTTTCCCCACCCCACCCATCCTCCCACCCTACCCTCAAACCTACCCACTTTGGCTTTGTCTATGTGTCCTTTATACATGTTCCTTGATGGACCTTCCCCTATTTTCCCCCATTAACCCTCTACACCCTCCCCTCTGGTTACTGTCAGTTTATTCTTTATTTCAACGTTTCTGAGAGCCTCTAACTTAAACTGTCTTTATAATGTATGACTCTTTATCTATACATTCCTAACTCCAACCCCTCCTTAGAATAGCTCATGTAATTCTGGATAATTCATCACCTTGTAAAATGCCTAAAACCATAGTCATTTATAATTTAAATGCATATACCATTAATAAATATGCAATGATTATGCACAATGTCACATTATCAAATTAAATATTTTTTCAAAACCATAAGCCATTTTACTAAATCAATATATTAAAATTATTTACAAAATACAAATGAAGTACATGTCAATAAATAAAATTAAATTATGCTGTTTGAGCTAACCAAAATATCATAATATTGGGGGTATTTTTTTATATTTTATTTATTTATTTTTAGAGAGAGGGGAAGGGAGGGAGAAAGAGAAGGAGAGAAACATCAATGTGTTGCCTCTCACATGCCCCTAACTGGGGACCTGGCCCACAACACAGGCATGTGCCCTGACTGGAAATCGAATCAGCAACCCTTTAGTTCACAGGCCAGCACTCAATCCACTGAGCCACACCAGCCAGGTCTATACTGGGGGTAGTGAGAAACAGAGACAGTATCAGGATCTCCAAAGGGAGAATAGACCAGTAATGTCCACAAATAAGGTCCTTCAGGGAAGGTTCTACGTAAGAGGAGAGACGTAATGTGGAGGAAAAAGAGAGAAAATAAATGGTATATGTTGCCAAGTTAAGGCTTTGGCTCATAGTAAAGAGAAATATTCAAAAGAGATGGAGTTTCCATGATGGTATAGAAAGTATGAGCCCCCATCCATAGTCCTCAAACTCACATCTTTACCTCTGTCCCTCTGCAGCTTCCAAATTAGATATACACAATACCCTCTCGCTGTTGTAGTCCCACTTTCCATCACAGTACACATAAATCTTTAACAAATGCTTATTGAATTAACAATTGAATGGCTATATGATAGAAATAAAAATAAAGTTATAAATCTAGAAGAGGGGAATAAACTGCTTTTTGCTTTGGAGTGAAGCAGGTGATGTTTTGGCTAAGAATGTTCTTTACCTTTGTAGAGTTAGAGGGAAGTAACTACAGGCAGATCTGCCGTGTACAACTGTACAGGGTGTGCACCACACTACTTCAAAGGCACAATTCATGTAGGTTGCAATGGCAACCCCAAACATTGTGGGGAGCGCCTGTCTAATTGGACGGAGGCCCTGTGGAGCAGCAAGGGAAATGGAGACCGGGCCTAGGCTACAGAAGAAGTCTGTAGTGTGGGGGTTGAAAATAAGACTTTGGTATAAGACAAATTTTAATAGGGTCTTACCTGTGTGCTATGTGGAACATATTTAACCTCTCTCAACCACTGCATACTCATCTGTTCATGAGGGTTTAACAAGCTCCTTCTCATATTATTTGCAAAATGCCTGAAAACAGGCCCTTATAAACTAATTTGACCTCTTATTTCCATGACCTTAATCTGCTTCTGATTTCAGGCAACTGTGGGAATGTTAACTCTGGTTCATTTCTGGTCCTGGAGTTACCCCCTGCCCAACTAATTCACCCTGTCCCCAACTGTCTCCTGCTGTGACACATTTGGTAATTTAGGCCTCTTGTGACACCAAGAAACAGCTAAGGGCAGTAATGTGCTAGTAGATGTTTAACAAGCAGCTCTCTGGGGAAGGGGCAGGAGGGAAGAGCCCTGATTTATAGTGTTTCCCAATTTCTACGGTATGAATACTCCCACTGTGCCAATTTCAAGTGATCGACATGAAAACACTGCAGGAAGAATTCAGAAGAAAACTACAATCAGCTGTGGTGAGCCCATTGGGGCTGGCTCCAACACAGCACCTCCAGGTGATGGGGGCATCTGCAACTTACTCCTTTCTCCTGTCTCTGCCTCCATCTTTTCTTCCTTGCTGTGGTAGTCTCCCAAAACCTTTTCTCCCCCTCATTTGTCTGCCCATTCGTGGTACTTACGAACCTCACTCAGAAATTCTATCAACGTTGCTTAGCACTGCTGGTGGCCCCAAGGCTTGTTAATACATACAACTAAGAGGGTGCCCAAATATTATCAACAAATGAGCTAAGAGTTGATTCTGGGGCCTCATGTGAAACTTGCTAGAAGTTAAAACCAAAGAAGCTCTGGCCATTAAATTTGTACCTAAGATGAGCCAATAATTGCCACTTCAATGCCTTTTATTTTCACGAAGGAATTACAAAATGTCCCATGAGCTGCTAAAGTATGAGAAAGCAAAAATGTTCAAGAAAACAGACCCTTGATGAACTTAGTTCTGCAAGCCCTCCCAGGGGATTCCAACCTGTGGCCCACGGGTCACATGCAGCCCAGGATGGCTATGAATGTAGCCCAACACAAAATCATAAATTTACTTAAAACATTGAGGTTTTTTGTGATACAATACATGTGTCACAATGTATTTAATGTGTGGCCCAAGACAACTCTTCTTCTTCCAGTGTGGACCCAGAGATTGGATACCCCTGACAGTGCTCGAATTTATAATTTAAAGTTACATGTGAATATTCAATACCTTTGAATTATGGGTGAAGTGGAAGTACCTCTTGTGGGTAGGATTATTTCCAGAAAAAAATTGAGCCATACCACATTCTGAAAAATTTTTCTCTTCTACCAAATCTAACCTCCCCTAAATATCTTCCAAAAGCCTTTGTAATTGGGTCTGTTACCCAGAATCTTCTCTTACCTCTACTCTCTTCCCAGCCCTAGCCTCTTCTGTTAAAAAGAAGAAAAATATAACACATAAGCATATCAAGTTAAGTGAGTCTTTGCCAAAGTGTGGGAGGCAGGGGCCTCAGAGAGTCACAATACATAGAGGGCATTGTGGGATAGGTTCCAATTCAAAGCCTCCTTTCAACAGCTTAAGAATTAATAATCAGGTACATTCAAGAGAGAACAGAATGCTCCGTAGCTACAGACCAGTGACAATGCTATTTCAGGAAGATAGTTGAGGTGCATTCATAAGTTTTCTGCCTGGTTTCAAAGACAGAGAAACTTGTTTAATATGGAGCTCATCTTATTCTTAGGTATAAATTGTATAATTCAACTCTCTGGAGTCTAATGCAGAGCAATTGCTTCATATTAGTGCAACTTCATTATATGCTCTGTTCTTTAAATGTTCACCTGTCTGTTTGGGTGCTTTTAGCTCCTAATAAGAACACTTTGAAACGGAGGCATCATTGTAAAAACAACCTTGGATTTAAACTTTTAAATGGACAGTAAATCAGGGAGTGAAGCCATCTCTTTAAAAAGCCACTGAAACCCGAGGGAGGCCACATAAAATGCTCTGTTCCAAAACAGGTTTGCTTTGTGTGATATAGTTTCCTCACTCTGTTTCCATTACGGAATCTTTTCTAATTTAATTGAAATTGTCCTATAGAATTGCTGCTTGATTAAAAAAAAAATGGTAAATAAAATAATCACTTTGCAGGTGCTGACTGCTTTAAAAATACATGCAATAAAATACAATCTTACAGAACAATTAGGAAGTAATTATTTGCATTAGAAATAGAACTATTCTGTTACAAAAGGCTTCAAGCACTTTTTTCAAATACTGTATTTTGATAGCACAGTTCAAGTGGTATTGATTTACAACAATTAAAGAGAAGAAAAGAATCAAGGAGAGGAAAACTGAAAACATGAAAGATAAAAGAAAGTATTTGGGGTTGGGCATAATAAGTGCCACGAACAGTTGACTCAAATACTGATAATGGCTTTACTCCAAAAGTTCATCTATTGCTTATACCTTTCAGTCAGGTTACCAATGCCCTCACCTGTTCCTGAGCCTACACTGAAGTATAACAGCAAGGCCAGTTGGCCTTCCAGTGAGGGCTGGCAAAGGTCTTCCAGCCTTAAACCAATGCACAAATGCCTAGGGTAAGACCTGGGTCTCCCGGCTGGGATCTGGATATCCTTTTCAAATTCAATACCACTAACTCCAGACGCTGGCCAAGACTCAACCTCTATAGGACTAATGGGCCAGCTGTGGACTCTATGTTCCTGGTCCTGGACTCGTACTGTTTTGTTCCACCTGGCACACTGGACCTTTTCAAGAATGAGAAAGGAAACTAAGACGGGAACAGACAGACGTAACAATGCTACCTCCTGAGGTGGGTTCCCACTGCTGAATGCACCGTTTACCTTTCCGCTTGCATTACTTACTCTACATCCCCATTTCCAGATTTGAGGCTATTTATCACCTAATTTGAACTCCTCACTCAGCAACTGGAGCTTTTAATTTGTATCAACTTAATAGCTTGTATATCTACCAAATATTTCCAATTTTGCTACGACTTCAATTCTTTGTATCTCCTATACTGGCCTCCTGTCCTACCAGCATTATAACAGTGGGTTATTGCCTACTAATGGATCAGGAGTCGTAATTACAATGATCATAATTATCCATTCAAGGCAATCCCGTACCCTCCCAATTTACTCACTACCTGTTCCTGTTTGGTTCCAGTGTCCTTTTTGTAATCTTTGATATCATCTCTTATTTACAGTTCTACCTACAGAAGACATAATTTATAGCATGTTCTCAGCTCAGCATGATTCTCTTTATCTCCAGGAATTCTCTTTAACCTCCTTCACTTGGTCAGGAGGTTAAATCTTTGCAGTCATGGTTGAACTAAGCAGGAATGGACACATGTTTAAAACCAGGCCAATCGTATTCTTTCTTGGGAAGTCGATATTGGAACTAAGAACATCTTGCTTTATTGTACCTATCACATGTAAGCTTAGGAGGTGAGGGCAGCATGACAACAAATTTCTATTATGTAGACTGAATAACAGGAGAAGGATGTCTGCTTGAAGAAAAAAAAAAATCAAATGTCTAGAAGATAACCAAGATGAGTGAGAAAGAGAGAGAGAATACCATAACCTCTATCACTACAAATAGAGCCCTGCTGATTTCCAGATCTAGGGTGAGCCTCCCCTATATCTTTATATCTCCTAAAATTTTTGCTTGAATTTCCCAGAATCAGTCTCTATTACCTGGGCACTGAGAATCCTGACTAATCTACTGTCCCAACCACTCTGGGAATTAGAGACAGCATTATCCCAAGATCTGGTTTTTACAGGGCACCTTTCACCTAATATTATGAATGACCCAGTGTGACAGAGCAACTACAAGAGTCTGGGTCCCCTGGAAGATGTTGTGGGTTTAAGTTGCAGCTGTGGATTTTTTAATGTGCTCAATATTGTCCTACTGTTGCAGCTAAGTGACTCTGCCATTGCCTCCCCATTTATGTGCAGTTCTTCCCTGACCTCCCACACCTCATACCTCTCATCCTAATTTTATAAGGTGAGGCTTGAATGTCCAGAGGCAATGAATATAGAAAACTGCCTAACAGACCTTTTTATTCCCAACTTTATTGCTTTCTTCATTCAATGACTTTTAAAAACCCATGGAGTTCATACCAAAAGGAGCAACAAGTGATGATTTTTTTTAAATTTATTTTATTGATTATGCTATTACAGTTGTCCCATTTCCCCCCCTTTATTCCCCTCTGCCCCACATCCTCCCGTCCTCCACCCTTTAGTTTTTGTCCAGGGTCATACACATAAGTTCTTTGGCTTCTACTTTTCCTATACTATTCTTAACCCCCCCCCCTGTCTATTTTCTACCTACCATTTATGCTACTTATTCTCTGTACTTTTTCCTCCTCTTTCCCCCTCCCACTCCCCTGTTGATAACCCTCCATGTCTTATATAAATCCCTTTAACATTTCATATAATAAAGGCTGGGTGATGATGAACTCCTTGAACTTAACCTTATCTGAGAAACACTTTATCTGCTTTTCCATTTGAAATGAAAGTTTTGCTGGATAGAGTATTCTAGGATGTAGGTCCGTGCTTTTCATGACTTGGTATACTTCTTTCCAGGCCCTTCTGCCTGAAAGGTCTCTTTTGAGAAATCAGCTGACAGTCTTATGGGAACTCCTTTGTAGGTGATTGTCTCCTTTTCTCTTGCTGCTTCTAAGATTCTCTCCTTATCTTTAATCTTGGGTAACGTCATTATGATGTGCCTTGGTGTGTTCCTCTTTGGGTCCAACTTCTTTGGGACTCTCTGAGTTTCCTGGACTTCCTAGAAGTCTATTTCCTTTGCCTGATTGGGGAAGTTCTTTTTTATTATTTGTTCAAATAAGTTTTCAATCCCTTGGTCTTCCTCTTCTCCTTCTGGCACCCCTATGATTTGGATGTTGGGACGTTTAAAGATGTCACGGAGGTTCCTAAGCCTCTCATTTTTTTTGAATTCTTGTTTCTTCATTCTTTTCTGGTTGAATGTTTTTTCTTCCTTCTGGTCCACACCATTGATTTGAGTCTCAGTTTCCTTCCCATCACTATTGGTTCTCTGTACATTTCCCCTTATTTCTCTTAGTGTATTCTTCATTTCTTCATCTAATTTGTGACCAAATTCAACCAATCCTGTGAGCATCCTGATTACCACTGTTTCAAATGGTGCATCTGATAGGTTGGCTATCTCTTCATTGCTTAGTTGTATTTTTTCTGGCGTTTTGATCTGCTCTTTCATTTGGGCCAGCCTTCCCTTCTCGACAGGCCTGTTACTTTAAGGGGCGGAGCCTTAGGTGTTCACCAGGGTGGGGTAACCCACATAGTTGTGTTGTGATGCTGCCTATGGGTGTGGAGCCTGAGAGAACAATGGCTCTTGCTCTGCTCTCCACACTTCCCCCACTACCCACAAGCAAGTTGGGCCCTTCTTTGCTGGCTCAGAGGTGGGTGGGTGGGCTTGCATAGTTCTAAGTCTCTGTGAATCTCCCCAATGAACTCTTCTGTGAGGCTGGGAGTTCCTCCTGCTGCCTCAACCCCTATAGGTGTTTTCAGTAGGTGGTTTGAGGCTTTATTTCCCCTCGATGGTGGATTGTGCAGTCTGCTCTGCTCCCCAGCTCCTTCTCCCAGTTTATCTGCGCATGAATGAGGGCCCGCCTGGTCCACCAGTCTCAGCCCCGCTGGTTCCCACGGGCTTCTCCAAGTGTGCCAGCTGCGGGTTTCGCTGAGTGCGCTGGCCAAGTTTTGGCCAGGTGCATCCTCTGCGGGACTTTCCAGGCAGTTGCAGTATTGCCAGTACTGCTCCACAAACCACTGTCTCATCGCGCACGCACTCTGCCTAGCTCTGTCTCGCTTACCGGTCTGGATGGACATGTTCTCTTTAACTCCTTGGCTGTGGGACTTCCACTTGGTTCAATTTTCTGTCCATTCTGGTTGTTTGTTTTGGTTTTTAAATTGTTGTTTTTCCTCTTTTGATTGTGCGAGGAGGCACAGTGTGTCTACTTACGCCTCCATCTTGGCCGGAAGTCCAAGCGATGACTTTTGAGTGACAAATTTCAACATAGCAGGTGCCATAACAAACCAATTAGTATTAAGCCATAACAATCAAGTACTGAGCTATCTGTCTGAAGTACTTAAAGAGTAGCATGGACTTCAATATAACAAAGGGGAGGAATTCTCTCCACTTTATAGAAAAAGATACCCAGAGACAGAGTGACTGCTTTACAGCTTTAGTACCAGCTCTCCTTCAACGTCTACTCTCTCAGATTTTCCTGTAATGCTTAGGTAATTCATGCTGCCCAGATAACACAGAAGATGCAGCAAACCTTACATTGTTAACAGCCTTCACTATCAGTTTCCTATGCCTCTGGTGTTAATTTTGGAAGGGAAAGTGATGTATGCAAATAAAAGCAGTCCCAACTTGAAAAGTTCTCTTATGTATACAGGGGGGCACTAGAGTGTGTCGGAAAGAACATCAACCAGTGAAGCAATAGAACTAGTTACTATCCCCAGTTCTACCTTTGGCCCTGTGACTTCTATAAGCCATTGAAACAACCCAAGTGTCTGTTTCCTCACCTACATATTGGGAATAATGATAAATTCTCTCCTTCAGGGGCTTTCCATGATGATCAAAACATGGAGTCATAGTGAGAGAAACCACCATTATATTAGCCTCCTTAATTTCGCCCCTTACAATTTATTGTTTGACCCCATTGGAAACTTTCTATTTCAACTTAACTTTGTTATTTGGTTAAACCACTAAACAAAATGTCACTTTCATCCCCACAACAGGTTGCCCAAAGCATGAGTAGAAAAACCCGACCTATCAGTTAAGCCATAATGTCTACAAAGAAATGATGAAATGCTAGGGCATGAGGTAAGGCTAACACCATCCTAAAAATGGATCAGAGATGAGATAATAAATGCAAAAGAGCTCTGAAAGAATAAAGCACTAAACTTACTGTGTGTTGTTACTATTAATGAGGAGGAGTTGGGTTTGGTGACATATTTCCTGGCTGGGCCCAAGGTCGCGCAGCCAGACCTCAGACACTGCACAGACGGCTGCTGTTCTGACTAAGGAACAAACGCCCTTTGTCACCCTCATCCCTGTATGGACCCCAAACATTACTCATGCTGCTTTGTCTTTCTTGCTTGAAGGCTTCTGTTGATTTCTGATGGGGTTTAAATGAAGTTTTCTTTTACACTTACTTAAAAGCACTAGAAAATAACTATGCCTGCACCCACCTCTGTTGTATGCCATTTTATCTGTGAGGATTCTTTAAACCTTTTAGTTTTATTGGGTGAAATATCTGAGGATTTACTTTAAGTCATAGTCAACTCTGTCTTTAGAAGTAATAATGCACAAGACAGAGTAACTTAGTCATAGTGGTTACTGGAATGACACTAAGGCAGTCACAGCCACCAAGCATGGGGGTGCTGGTGTGTCTTCTGTATTTCTTTAATGAGATGGTTTTAAAGTGTACCACAAAATAACCCTCTCAAGAAAATGCATTGCCTCTCTAGTTTCATGACTTTTTCTTGGCAGTCTTATCAAAGAAACAGAAACTTGATGTCCTTTCTCTGGTCTTTCCCTCCTTCTCCCACTGGCCAAGCCTATACTCCTAAACCAGCATTCTTAACCACTGACTGAAGACCTGAGACGATGGAAATTCAAGGCAAACTGTTTTCTGTCGATGGAGCACTAAGACATCCTAATGACTCATTGTATTGCTTGTCTTCATTTATACTGACAGCACAAAAATAGCTAGAATATCTGTTTGTTGGTTTAATTATAAAATGACAACCCCTAGTTCTAATGGGTCACTGTGATAAATGTTTGCACAGCACTGAATGTCTGACATGAACAGTAAAAGGCTTACATTAAAAGTATCAATCATCAAGCAAGTATCATATGGAATTCATAGGGACCTAAAAAATCACGTTATCCAACATCCGCAGTTTACAGGTAAACAAGCTGAGACCCGAGGGTGGCAATCCCTTGCCTGTGGCCAAGCAGCCAGTCCATGGTCTAATTTTTCTGGTCTAGAACTCTTTTCATTACAGCATGCAGAAGGTTCTCTTTGACCCCCTGAAAACAAGACTTATTTGCAGCACTGGCACACGTCGCACAAGTCTTTGCTCTGCAGGTGTTCCGACGGTAAGAAAACTAATGAAAATCATCAGTAGAAGTTTTAAAATGGTATCCTGTTCATCTATTTTATATATATATATACACACATACATGTATATATGCATATATATATATATATATATATATATATATATATATATATTTTTAGAACAAGTTGCCATCAAAATTTTGATATTTTAGCTAGAAGATAATACAAGGTCATATGAATTAAAATATGTATTTATTTAATCATGAAAAATATTCATAATTAATATTAGGCAAATAGCCAAATGCAGTAAAGTACCAAAGATTTGGAGAGGGGATCATTACCCCCCCACTGTTAAGTCGCAGCATGGTAAATAGACTATTCAGGAAAGAACGCTCTCATACATACAGATATGCCATCCTGAGTACCCCTCCATTTCAATAACACTAATTGCCCTTTTTTTTTCCTTGCTGCTCCTAGCCATATTTCTTGGAAAACAACAGCTGTGTTTATTCAAATAGCAGCATACTGATGACTTGATGATAGGGTAATCTGCTGGAATTCCAAGTGTGACGGTCCCAGAGACAACTTCTCAGCACACCAGATAAGTATCCTTTGCATAGTACAAAGCTTTAGAAAGGAATCCCCAGTTTATTAGCACGTGGGATTGGGTGTTCCTTATTTCAATTGGTTGCGACATTGAATTTCTTCCAGCAAGTATCATATTTTCTGGTTCTTGCAGAATAATCTTCCCATGCATCATTGTCAAAAAGTAATCTGCAACATGAACATTTTTACTCCAATGGTTTCTAAGCAAAGGGATTAAGTAGTACCTTGAATTACAGTGAAAAAAGGCCACAAGATCCTGTTCAAAATCAGAGTAATAAATTCCATTTTGTTGGCATGTCCCCTGAATCAATGGGCACTAGAGGGGATAACAGTAACTTAAGAAGCTAGTTACTGGAAAAATAGGATAAACAAACAGAAAACTCAAATATCCCTGAAAATGTAATTAATTGAAGCATAGGATTAATTTCTAAGAGTACCAAAGGCAAAATTTCTACAAGAAGTTAGTCATCTTCTTTAATGGAGACCATTCAAGATACATTTGTATGAAATATAAGAGTTTTAAAGGGTATTAAAAAAATGCCTTTTTAAAAAAAGCTAACATTTTTAAAGTAATGAAGTAATTGGTCTTTTTAAATAATAACCCTTATACTTCAAGAAGTTTTTAATTTTGTTTCTTAGATGGTATTCTCCAGGAATTTAATTTTTTTCTGTAAGAGGTATTCTCACATCAATTTAAAATGACAGACCTTAATGATTACATCAAAATAACAGTAACAACCAACACATATAACACAATGGGAACGGTTTTATGAAAAGAAATATATCAGCTAGTTAAATGATATGGGTCCTTCATTTTTTCCCCAGGAAACATGAAGTACAGAAACATTGTCACTCACCCAAGGCCATGCAGCTAATAAGGAATGGAGTGGAGGTCCCGAACCAGGCCTGAAGCTCTGCAGCCCATGTTCTTCATCAGGACACTAGAGACTCCTTCAAACTAAGGATAGCATGCAGAAAAACAATGTTCTACCAGGTGTTAAAAGCAAAATTGTACAGTTATAAATAATCTCTGCAGATTAACAACATTTATATAACATAGGGTGGGGTAAAATAGATTTACAGTTGTGAGTACACAAAACAGTTTATTCTTGTATTATTATTTATTAATTATTGTATTATTTTCCACATGAACGACTGTAAACATAATTTAGCCCCACCCTGTATCTACACACAAAAGGAGTCCATTAAAGGAGACTAGAGTAGGGGGTGGTCTCCTAAGTCAGGAAATGTTTTATGTGGAGATATACCTGATGCTGAAGTACCTCAAAATCTATTGTGAAGCTTAACTCCAACAAGAAAGTGGACATTTTTGAAAAATATTTTCTATATTTCCTAAAGAGAGAAAAAAATAGGCTTCTAAAAGTTTCCATCCAAGTAAGGTTAAACTTTTAGAAGAGCTTTGTTTTGGCCAAAATAAGTTTCTAAAATGATTTAGGGAAATTGTTCTTCTAGATGTTATGTTTATACTTTGTTTACCTGATTTTGATTTTTAATATGGTAGCATGATATAGGACTAGACTGGTTTGGTGCATTCCTGAAAGGAAACTAATTTATGGAATCCATAACCTCATGAAGACCTCTCTGTCTTTGGAATGAAATAGGATGAGAACTCAATTCGGCAAACAGAAAAGTCACCCTGTCTCTTTTCTCACTCTGGATATCCCCTGAAATATCCTCAACAACACTAAACTCATTCTGAACCTCTTCTTCATGGATTACATCTTTATTGTTAATATCAGATAAACAGAATGGTACTTTGGGATTAAAATGGCATTTAGCTGGCACTTATGACAGATATCTCCTAAATTTGATTACAAATCCCTAAAAAGACAGAGAAAAAGATGGGAACTTTTCAATCTCTCTCTCTCTCTCCACACATGCACGTAGGCTGTGTATATACACATAGACACATACACACATATGCCTATATATGCTTATATAGAACTATATATACATAAATATGTATAGGCAAATGCCTGAGTATCTGTGCATTTGTGTTATATGTGTGTTTAAATATGTATGTATATATAAGGTCTGTCCAGAAAAAGTCTAACCGTTGTTAATATAATGAGAATGGTTTGAACAATATCGATGTAACCTGGCAGCTAAGGAGAGTGGACTGGAATGAGCATGCATGAATAATGATGCCTTAACTGTACTTGTCAGTGGGGACGGTAGATGCCATTGAGTGAGCAGTTGTACTGTGTGGCCATCACATTCAAAATGACTAAGTTAGTAGAGCAATGAATCTGCATGAAATTTTGCTTTGAGCTAGAATATTCCTATACAGAAACTATGCAGATGATTTAGAAGGCCACGACTATGGGCAACTGTTGATTGGCAGCTTCATCACAATAACCCACCTTCCAATGCATCCTGTCCCATGCAGAGTTTTTGGCAAAATATCATACCACCCAGGTGACTCAGCCCCCCTACAACCCAAATTTGGCACCCTGTGACTTCTGGCTTTTCCCAAAAATAAAGT
>PVJI01010514.1:0-60005 GCA_004026765.1 Micronycteris hirsuta
CTGCTTCCTCCGCCCGTTTCTGCCCTGCTTACCAGCCTGGATGTTCGTCCTCTCCTACCTCCTGGGTGTCGGACTTCCCTTCAGTTCGATTCTGTCCGTTCTGGTTGTTTAACTCTTTGCTTCTGCATTCATTGTTCGGACATTCTGGATGTGCGGGCAGCGAGTGCGACCACCTACGCTGCCATCTTGGCGGAAGTCCCTCTTTCTTTTTTAAATCTTTTGTTCTTGTTGTTGATGTGATTGGTGTTGTTTCCTACCTTGTCTTCCAAATCGCTGATTCATTCCACTGCATCATCTCACCTACCTGAATTCCTTTTAGTATATTCTGCATTTCAACTACTGTATTCTTTATTTTTGACTGTTTTTTAGTCATAGTTTCAATGTCATTTTTTGTGTTGATATGGTTCCCACTAAGTTCCTTGTGGTTATCACTAAGTTCCTTAACCGTTCTTATAATCACTTCCTTGAACTCTATGTCTGATAAATTGCTTGCGTTAATTTTATTTATTCTTTTTCTGGTGACTCCTCCTTTTTCTTTTTGTTGAGGGTTCCTTCTTCATCTCCCCATTTTAGTTGTCTCTTTGTGTTTGTTTCCATGTATTAGATAGATCTTCTTTGACTCCCAATCTTCGTAACATGAGCTTATGTGGTAGGAGTTTTATGGTACCCACTGCTGCAATCTCCTTGATGTCCTGAGCGGAACACTCTAGGAATGTTCCTTGTGTGGGTTAAGTGGCCTCTCCTGTTATAATTGTGTCTTGATTTCTGTTAGCCCATTTGCTGGTGGGATCTCCTTTCTGGCTGGCTGACGAGAGGCTCAACCACAACCATTTTTTGCAAGCTCTTGTACAGGTGCTGATAGTACATAACAAAGCAAAACAACACACACACAAAAACAAAAACAAATTAAAAACCCAACGACAGCACAAATAACTACAAAAGAGAAAAAACTAAAAACAAAAACAGAAAATCAATAGTAAAATTAAAAATAAGACAAAAGAAAAGAAGATCGTAAGAAGAAAGAGAAATGATAAGAATAAGGAATAGAAAGAGAATAATGGAAAAAACAAAGAAAGAGAAAGAAAAAATAAAATGGAGAGAACAAAAATAGAGTAAGAAAAGAGTAAGATAAGATATATGAAAGAAAAATAGAAAAAAATAGTAAGAAAGCTATGAAAAAGAAAAAAAATATTGGAAAAGAATAGAGGAATTCATCTCAGCAAAGTTCAGTGCCTACCTACTAGGACCTCCTTTTGGATACTTCTCTGAGGTTGTCTAAAGGTGATGTAAGCCAGTGTGAGATGATGTCCACATCTGGCAGCCTATTCATAGCTACTAGTGTTCCACAGTTTGTAGGTGTCTCTGCAAGGCTTAGTTATGCAAGTAAGGGGCAAAGCTACAATGACGCTGGGATTTCGTCCCAGCGAAATCCGTGGGGGACCATACCCTGATGCGTGAATCAATCTCACTCAGAGACACTCTTGGAGAGTAGAGTCCGGCAGCCACGGGTCTTTCCCTCCATCTTGGAAAAGGCCTCATGCCTAGCTCAGCCGGGCTTTTTATTAGAAGCTTTAGGACACATTTACATTGGATTGATTATTCATGGGCTTGTGCAGAACAGGAGTTTTCAGTTGGGTCATGAGGATATATGGGAAGGGAATAGATAAGGGGTAGGTTTACTCAGTAACAGAGCTTTAGGATGTAAATTCAGGTCTGGTGGCAGACAGGGCCAGGGTATACATTAAACAGGAGACAAGTAAATTGAGGGTAAGCTAACTAGGGCTGTTAACTTTTAGGATCATAGAACATTGAGGCAGTGATTCATTAACTTAAGCTTCTTGGCTTTGGGAGGAAGAGAGACTCAGCAAGTTACAGAATTTTTTAAGATACATTTTTGCCAAATTCCCATTAGAGAATTCCTTTTCCACTGACATGATCCACACAGGAATAATTTTTCCCCACGCAGAGCTGAGCTCAAAACGCGTAAATTCCGGAACTGCGTGTTTTCACATGTGTGGAAAGAATTCCCACACTACACTCCTAGATTGGCTTTTCCCAGCACACGGCCCACGGTTGGGTCTGCATACATCACAAGGCACTGCAGGTTCTGCGTCTGCCTGCTGGCTGGCTTTCAGTGTTAGTCACCAAAATGACTAACTTTGGTTTCTGAGAGGGTGTCTGGTAGAATTGGGATGATGGGACCCCTGGATCTCCCATTAGGGGGAAGGTATCATTCAGACTTCAGGAAAGATGTTAGATGCATTCTCCCACCCAGAGCCACAGGTCTGAGTCTGTCTCAGATTATTCCCTGAGCTGGGCAGGGCTGGTGTGTGGGGCCTCAGAGCCCAGAGTGTGCTGTTTGAAACCAGCAGGGTATTTCTAATGTGTGTTTCTATTGGCTCTACCCTGAGGGAGAAGCAGCAGTCTGCTTCCTAGGAAAGTGTTAGGAAAGTGCTGCACCCAAAGCCAGTCTCTAATACACCCTGAGTCTGCCTATGTTGCTGTCTTATCAGCAGGGTTAAGATGCAGGGTGGAGCAAGTAAAATTCCAAGGAATGGGGGTGAGATGTATCTCAAAGGTTGGGGTAATTGCTTTTCCCCGGGCTGATTCCCCTGGGAGGTGCTTGCTCTCCTCAAGAAAAATGGCTGCTGTGATATCCTGGGTTGACCTCCCACAGGGATCCCCACACAGGGATCTCTCTCCAATACCTCCCACTCCAGACTCTCCTCAGGTGACTCCAGTCCACAGAGTCCTCCCTTTGCCAGAGCCCAGGGTAAGTGGCTGCAAATGAAAAACTTGTGCTTTGGCCTCTTAAAAAAATGTGGTTTTGTCTCCAGCAAACTTCATCTCTCTTTAGCACATAGAAATCCTGCAGCCTTTTACTACTGGGTGCTATGTAGACAGCTGATCCAGACTCTGGCATTCCATACTGGGGATCCTGGTCTGGGGTTCAGACTACTTTTCTCAAGGAGAAGCTCACACAGCTGTGCTATTCTTCCATAACCTTGGCCTGCTGCCTGCAGAAGTGAGGCTAGCCCATTGTACAAACCAACACTTCCTACTGGTCTTTAGGTGTTCTTTTTACAGAACAGAGCTGGGGGGGGTGAGTAAATGATATACTATTACCAAAAGGAGCCCCCCTTTTTCACTGGGGGTCCCTCCATCCTAGGTTCACTTTGCCTGCTGCCAGAGGAAAGATGTCTCTCAATGCCAGAGATTGGTGAAAAGGAAAGGAATTATTTATTTAAAAGTTATACAGACTTAGAGTAATGACTTAATGTCTTCATTAAAATACTAAAATCCTATAGAATACCCACAGACACACACAGTCCTTCCTTTTCCCCTCTGCCCAGTCAGGGGTACCATATCTCAGGAAAAGAAGTAGAAGTCTGTGATTCAGGCAGCCCTTTGGTCCAGCACCATCCGCTGTGTTGCCGCCATGATCTCCAGTTAATTCAAAACCATGTGGCACCTTCTCATGGACCACCAGCAAGAGTCCTTTCACCCCTTTTCTTCCCGGCAAAGTCTCTCCTGCTTCCTAGGCTGAGTGATGAAAGGAGCAACCCAAAGCCATGTGGTTCTCTCTCTCGCCCAAGCAGAGGAGTCCCCTCCACATCGCTGCTGGGCCTGGGTTTAAATCCCAGTGCCAGTCTTCCTCTGCAGCCCCATTTCCAACTCCTCCTACAATCAGCTACACCTGCCAGCATTCCCATATTCTTCCAGCTTTACTGGGCTGCCAAGCTCTGGGCAGGTGTGGCCCGATGGCATGGAGCCAAGCATCTCCAAGCTCTCACACAGGCTCTCTGACCAGGGGGAGTTGCCTCCCAGTTACATCTTGGGTGGAAGTCACTTCCTCCTGGCCCAGATCATGGCCTCAGCTATTTAATGTATCTATGAAACCAGTTAAAGGTTATAGATATGTTAAATGACCATGCCAGGGGTTAGCTGCAAAGCTGTTGCTATAAAAAACAGCTCTGAATGGCCCTGCTCCTGTGTTCCATCCCCTAGCTCAGATGTGTGGGGGTGAGGACATCCTATATATATATCTCCTATATATATATATATTTCTAATATTTCCTGGACACCCTGCATTCTGGACACCATTACAACCCCCTATTTGGGGCCCCAGCTTGGCTGCACCCTGTTACAGTTTCTGCCTACCCTTGGTTTAAAGTCTTCTCTTCAGGTAATCTTTGGTTGGTAATCCAGGTGACTATTCCCTTACTTAGTTTAATTTCTAATTGGATTCTAGGAAGAGGACTGAGAAATATCCTCCTACTCTGTGGCCATCTTGCAATCCTTTCTTTTTTCCCTTTTTATTTTTCCAGAATGTCTCACAAAACATCAGGATATACCTCTGAACACATGAGGCAAAATAATGTTAACTCTATGAATTGTCTCTTGCACACAATCATAAACTGCCACAGATTGACAGAGCTCAGTGAGAAGACAAGCATTTTTTTAATTCACTATCTTTTCTCTAAATGGTCATTAAGAAACTAGAAATGGAAATAAGACAGTTATTCTTGGCTCATTAGTGAAAAAATTGTGAAATTGCTACAAATAAATTTAACAAGACATATGGCCTATATGAAGTATAAAATCCTATAATAAGACATAAGATCTGAATAAATGGAAAGGCAATCTATGTTCTGAGAGGAGAAGTTTTAATAGTATAACATGACATTTTTCTCAAATATGATTTATACATTTAATGTTATTCCAATTAGAATTCTAGTACAGTAATAAATTCTTTGTTTTATTTTGGTTTTGGGGTACAACAATCTTAAAATTAATATGGCAGAAAAAATACCTGGACATACTTGCATTGCCCAACATTTCCCAAAATACCCACATTAACCTGCATTTTTTACATGATAAAAAAGCACAATGAAGGGACTTGTTCCATGAGTTATTAGAAATTTCCATATAGTAACAATAATCAAGCCAGTATGGTATTGATAGAGTAAGAAACCAAGAGATTAGTGGATCAGATCTAAAAAATAAAGTATATATAAATATATATGAGAAAGGTTATATTCCATTTAGTGTGAAAAAGAAAAATTATTTAATAAATTATGCTGGCATAATAATTTATATTTCTGGGAAATAAATTTGTACTTTATTTCATTTTTTGAGATAATCTTTTTTATCTTTATTGTATTTTTTCCTATTACCATTTAGTCCCCTTATACCCCACTACTCCCAGAAATCACCACACTATTATCCATGTCCATAAGTCCTTTTTCCTTTTTTGCTCAATCCCTCCACACCCTAACTTCTCCACCACTAGCTGTCATCCTGATCTCCATCTATAAGCCTGTCCCCATTTTCTTTGTTAGTTCAGTTTGTTCATTACATTCCACATATGAGTGAAAGCAGATGGTAATTGTCTTTCTTTGATTGGCTTATTTCACTGAGCATTATGTTCTCCAGGCCCATCCATACTGTTGCAAAAGGTAAAATATTCTTTTGTGTGTGTGTGTGTCCAAGTAGTATTCCATTGTGTAAATGTTCCATAGGTGTTCTATCCACTCATCTATTGATGGACACTTGGGCTGCTTTGACATCTTCATGATTGCAAATAATGCTTCAATGAACATAGGGGTGCTTAAATTCTTTTGAAGTAGTGTTTTGGGTTCCTTCAGATATATGTCCAGAAGTGGAAATGCTCAGTCAAAAGGCAGATTCATTTTTAATTTTTTAATGTAGGGGTGTCACACTCATTTTCACTGTGGGTATCAGCCTTTCGGTTGCCTTCAAAGGACCAAATGTAATTTCAACTCCTTAACAGTTAAAGAATAGTTACATCTATACAGTCCTAAAATTATTTCAGCCTTTTGAAGGCAACACAAGGCTGATATGGCCCCCAGTGAAAATGAGTTTGACACCCCTATTTTAAGGTATCTCAGTATAGCTTTCCACAGTGGCTGCACCAATCCACATTCCTACCAATAGTGCAAAAGTGTTCCCATTTCTCCACATCCTCACTAGCACTTGCTGTGTGTTGAATTATTGATGATAGTAGTCATTCTGACAGGTGTAAGATGGTATCTCATTGTGGTTTTAATTTGCATTTCTCTGATGACTCTCTACAATATTGAGTATCTTTTCATATGTCTATAGGCCATCTCTATGTCCTCTTTGAAGAAGTGTCTATTCAGGTCCTTTGCCCATTTTTTAATTGGACTGTTTGTTATTTTGGTGTTGAATTTTGTAAGTACTTTATAAATTTTGGATATTAACCCCCTAGAAGATGTATTAGCAAATATGCTCTCCAATTCTGTGGGTTCTCTTTTTATTTTGTTGATGATTTCCTTTGCTGTGCAAAACTTTTTAGTTTGATATAGTACCATTTGTTAATTTTTTCTTTTGTTTCCCTGGCCTGGGGAAATATATTGGGTAAAAAAATGCTATGGGCAATGTCTGAGATTGTGCTGCTTATATTTTCTTCTAGGAATTTTATGGTTTCACATCTAGCATTTTAGTCTTTCATCCATTTTGAATTTATTCTTGAGTGTGGTATGAAAAGGTGGTCCAGTTTCATTTTTCTGCACATAACTACCGAATTTTCCCAACACCATATATTGAATAAACTATCTTTAGTCCATTGTATCTGCTTGTTCCTATGTCAAATATTAATTGACAATTACAGTGTGGGTTTATTTCTGGGCTCTCTATTCTTTGCCATTGATCTACATGTCTGTTTTTATGCCAGTACCATGCTGTTTTAATTATTCTGGTCTTATAGTTTGATATTTCGTAGCATGTTTCTTTCTACTTTGCTCTTCCTTCTCAAGATCGCTGTTGCTAACTGGGGCCTTTTGTCATTCCATATAAATTTTGAAATATTTATTCTAGTTCTGTGAAATATGTCATTGGAATCTTGATAGCAATTGTGTTGAATCTCTAGATTGCTTTGGTTAGCATGAGCATTGTAATTATGTTAATTCTTCCTATCCGTAAACACGGTATGTGCTTCCAATTATTTGTATCTTTAATTTCTTTCCTCAGTGTCTTATAATTTTCCAAGTACAGATCTTTTACATTCTTGGTTAGGTTTATTTCTAGGTATTTTATTCTTTTTTGAAGCAATTATGAATGAGATTGTTTTCAAAATTCCCTTTTTGTCAGTTTGTTATTGGCATATAAAGCTGCAACTAATTTCTGAATATTAATTTTGTATCCTATTACATTGCTGAATTCATTTATCAGTTATAGCAGTTTCTTGGTGGAATCTTTGGGGTTTCCTATGTACAGTATCAAGTTATCTGCAAATAAAGACAGTTTTGCTACTTCCTTTCCAATTTGGATTCCTTTTATTGTCTGATTGCTGTAGCTAGGATTTCCAGTACTACATGGAATAAGAAAGGTGAAAGAGGACATCCCTGCCTTGTTCCCAGTCTTAAGGGGAACACTTGTAGTTTTGGCCTAATGAGTATGATGCTTGCAGTGGATTTGTCATACACGGCTTTATCATTTATCTCCTAATTCCCACTTTGCTGAGAGTTTTAAATGCACGCTGGATTTAATCAAATGCTTTTCCTGCATCTATTGATATGATCCTGTAGTTTTTATCCTTCATTTTGTTGATGTGGTGAATCACATTTATAGATTTGGTAACCTTGTACTGACCTTGAATTCCTGAAATTAATCCCACTTGATTGTGGTGCATGCATGATCTTTTTGATGCATTGCTGTATTTGGTTTGCTAATATTTTCTTGAGGATTTTAGCATCTGGATTCATCTGGATTATGTTCATCATGGATATTGGCCTATAATTTTCTTTCTGTGAATTCTATTTATCTGGTTTTGGAATTAGGATAATGCTGGCCCAATAAAGTGAGACTGGGAGCCTTCCCTCCTTTTGAACTTTATGAAATAGTTTGAGAAGGAGAAGTGCTGGTTATTTCTTCTTGAAATGTTTGATAAAATTCATCTGTGAAGGTAAATCTGTTCCAAGGCTTTTGTTTTAGGGTATTTTTTTTTTTTTTTGATTACTGCTTCAATTTCACTAGGTGAAATCTGTCTATTCCGATTCTCTTATTTATCCTTATTTAGTGTTGGAAGATTGTATGTTTCTAGACATTTATCCATTGTATCCAAGTTGCCCAGTTTGTTGCCATATAGTTGCTCATAACATTTTCTGACTTTTTTTTTTTTGTATTTTTGGTATTAGTTGTTGTTTCTCCTCTTTAATTTCTGATTTTATTTACTTGGGTCATTTCTCTTTCTTTCTTGATGAGGCTGGTTGAAAATTAGTCAGTTTTGTTTATCTTTTCAAAGAACCAGCTCTTGGATTCATTGGTTTTTTGTATCATTTTTTAAGACTCTATTTAATTTACTTCTGCTCTTATCATTATATTTTTCCTTCCTTCTGCTCACTTTGGGCTTTGTCTTTTTCAAGTTCCTTTAAGTCAGGTGTGTCAAACTCATTTTCACCAGGGTCCACATCAGCCTCAAGGTTGCCTTCAAAGGCCAAATGTAATTTTAGGACTGTATAAATGTAATGAATATTTACATTTGTATATTACATTTATATATGTATATTACAATATACATATGTATATTTTAGGACTCCTTAAATACGAGTAAAGAGCTTGGTGCTGCCACCAGGTAGAAACAAGGTGCCGGGCCGGATAAAACAAGGTGGAGGGCCAGATTCAGCCCGTGGTCCTTGTGTTTGCCACCTGTGCTTTAACTGTGAAGTCAGATTGTTTGAGCTTTTTCTTGGTTTCTTTTTTTTTTTAGATAAGCCCATAATGCTATGAATTTCCCTCCTACAATTGCTTTTCCAGTTTCCTCCGATTTGGATTGTTGTGTTCTCATTTTCATTTATTTTGAAGTATCTTTTTATTTCTTCCTTAATCTTATTGTTGACCTGTTTGTTGTTTAATAACATGTTATTTAGTTTTGATTTCTTTGTATGATTTTCAGTGTTCTTACTGTGAATGATTTCTAGTTTATAGAATTGTGGTCAGAGAAGATGTTTGACATGATTCCATTTTCTTCAATTTATTAAGAATTGTTTTGTGTCTAACATGGGGTCTATCTTAGAAAACATTCCATGTGCACTTGAAAAGTGTATTCTGCTCCTTTGGGATGAAATGCTCTGAAGATATCAATAACATCCATTTGATCTTGTGTGTTATTTAAAGCCTCTGTCTCCTTGTTGATTTTCTGCCTGGAACACCCTACTATTGAATTCAATGTGGTGTTAAAATCCCCAACTATGATTGTATTTCTGCAGATCTCTCCCTTTATGTCCATAAAGATTTGCTTTCCATATTTAGGTGTTCCTATGTTGGGCGTATAAATGTTTACTAGGGTTAAATTCTCTTATTGGATTGTTCCATTTGTCATTAGGTATGTCCTTCTCTGTCTCTTACTTAGCCTGGTTTTAAAGTCTATTTTGTTGGATATAAGTACTGTTATCCCAGCTTTTTATTCTTTTCCATTTGCATGAGATATCTTTTTCCATTCCTTTACTTTTAGTCTGTGTGTATCTTTTGATCTGAGGTGGGTCTCTTGGAGGCAGAAAATATATGGATATTGTTTTCTTATCCATTCAGCTACCCTCCTTCTTTAGGTTGGAGCATTTAAGCCATTTACATGTAAGGTGATTATTGATGGATACATATGTAGTGCCATTTTATTGTTAGACTGTTTTCCTCAATTTATTTTTCTCTCTTTCTTTCTTCTTCTTAAGGCAAGACCTTTAATATTTGTTGCAGTACTGGTTTGGAGTTAAACTCTAGCCTTTTATTTTCCTGGAAGCTGCTTATTCTCCTTTAATAATAATTACTTTATTGTTTTTCAATTACATTTGTCTGCATCCTCTCCCCTCCTCTCCCCCTCCCCCTCCAACCCCATCTCTCTTCCCTGCCTCCCTCCTCCCCCTTGGTTCTGTCCATGTGTCCTCTATAGTGGTTCCTGAAAACCCTTCTCTCCATTTTCCCCTCCCCCCTCCCCTCTGGCTATTGTTAGATTGTTCTTAATTTCAATGTCTCTGGTTATGTTTTTCTTGCGTTTTTCTTTTGTTGATTATGTTCCAGTTAAAGGTGAGATCATATGGTATTTGTCCCTCACCGCCTGGCTTACTTCACTTAGCATAATGCTCTCCAGTTCCATCCATGCTGTTTCAAAGGGTATAAGCTCCTTCTTCCTCTGTGCTGCGTAGAATTCCATTGTGTAAATGTACCATAGTTTCTTGATCCACTCATTTGTAGATATTTATAGCCTTAACAGATAAAGTAGCCTTGCTTGTAGATCCTTGTTTTTCATTACTTTGAATATTTCACACCACTCCATTCTGGTCCATAATGTTTGTGTTGAGTTACTGGAATATAGACTAATTGGTACTCCCTTGTAAGTTACTACCTGCTTTCCTCTTGTGGCTCTTTGTCATTTAAGTTATAATGTGTCTCAGTTTAGAGCTCCTTGAGTCCAATTTGTTTGGGACTCTCTGAGATTCCTGAATTTGTGTATCTTTTCCCTTCATCAGATTAGAGAAGTTATTGGTCATTATTTCTTCAAAAGCTGCTCAATGCCTTGCTCACTCTCTTCTCCTTCTGGTATTCCCATGATGTGCATATTGTTATGCTTCATGTTGTCTAAATGTTTCTTAAGCCCTGGCTGGTGTAGCTCAGTGGATTGAGTGCGGGCTGGGGACCAGAGGGTCCCGGTTCGATTCCCCATCAGGACACATGCCTGGGTTGCGGGCCGGGTCTCCAGTGAGGGCCTTGTGAGAGGCAACCACACATTGCTGTTTCTCTCCCTCTCTGTCTTTCTCCCTTCCCCTCTCTCTAAAATAAATAAATAAAATCTTTAAAATAAAATAAAATAAAATGTTTCTTAAGGTCTGCTCATATTTTTTAATTTTTTTTTTTCTGCTCTGCTTGGGTGTTTTTTCCTACCATGTCTTCCAAACACTGATTTAATCCTCTGCTTCATGTAACCTACTGTTTATTCCTTCCAGTATATTATTTATTTCAGATATTGCATTTTTTTTACTAGTTCTTTTTTATGGTTTCTATGTCTTTTTACATGCTGTTGAGTATCCTTATAATTATTACTCCAAACTCTGTATCTCATAAATTGCATTCCTTTATTTCATCTAGTTCTTCTGGAAAATTCTCATTCTTTCATGTGGGATCTTTTTCTTTATCTTCCCATTTTAGCTGGTTCTTTGTATTTCCCCTTAGCTGTTAAACTGATCATTTCTAAAACTGTTCTGTTGTTAAACTAATCATTCTGTAATCAACAGATGGGCTTAAGCTCCACAGGGTAGGACAGAGCAATTTTTTGGCCTGGCTATTGCTTCCCCTCAGACTGATGCCACCTGGAGAGGTGTGCTCTGCCTGATAAAGATGTCTTCTGCAGTATGGGGAATGACTCGGTATGGTGATCCTGTCATCTGTACCTTCAGTTCTTTCCCTAGAGCCACCAGCCCCAGGCTCTCCTCAGGTGCCTCTAGTCCACTCCATCCTCCCTGTGCTGGAGCCCAGGTTAAGTGGATGCAAACAAAATTGTGTGCATTGGCCCTTTAAGTAGCTCTCTGCATCTCTAGCCATCTCTACGTGGTGGACAGAAACCCTGTTGCTTTTCATAGCTGGATGTTATCTAGGTTCCTTTCTGGCTCTGGTGCTGTAGGCTGAGGAGCCAAGCTTGGGGTTTAGACCCTACACTTCTCAGGGGGACCCCGCATCCACTGAAATATCCCTCCTGAATTTCAGCTGCCATCTGCTGGAGCCCAGCCAGCCCCCTATGTCTCCTCCACACTCCCTGCCAGTCTTGTTTTGGTGAAGTTGTTTGCTCTGTCTGTCCTTGGTTATAAGGCTTCTCTCAAGCTACTATTCAGTTGGCTATTCAGGATGATTTCTCTACAATTTAGTTGTAATCCCAGATTGGTTTGGAGGAGGTTAGTGTAGCTTCTACTTACTCTTCTTCCATCTTAGATCTCCTTGTATCTTATTTTAAACCACAGGCAAACAACAGCAAATGAGTTTCAATGAAAAAATAAAGCAATATAAATCTTTGTAGAAAACAAGGCAATTATATATAAAATGCATTAGCAAGACTATATCTCTAGGGTAATACTGTTACCAAGACAGAAAAACATATATAAAAAGTATTATTATATACAATACATATGTAATATAAAATATAAATAATACTAAAATATATTTATATATTAGGTCTGTCTGGAGAACTCCAACCATTGTTAATATAACAAGAATAATTTTCACAATATTCATATAACCTGGCAGCCAAGGAGAGTAGCCTGGAATGCTCATGTGTGAACAGTGATAACTTCACTGAACTATTCAGTGGGGGCAGTAGATGCCTTTGAGTGAGCACATGCACTGTGTGGCTGTTGCATTCAAAATGACTGAGCAAGTAGAGCAATGAATCCACATCAAATTTTGCATTAAACTTGGCCATTTTCTTCACTTATAGCCTTTAGGGAGTAGATTTTTTTATTTCCTCCAAAACTGACAGTTGTAATATTTGGGAGCATTAATCTCTTAGGAAATTATTCCTCCATAGGGAGGCAGATGTATCAAGCCTTTACTTTGATCAATGCATCATAGGTACAAATACCATCTAAGTATTTTGTTTTATTAGAACTTCAGCTATATTATCCAATCTAATCCATTCTCTGTTTGTGGAATAGCTACAATTCTGTAACAAAATAATACTCATCACATATACATGCAATATAAGACTCATAAAATATTACTAAGTTTGGGTATATAAGTTTGGGTATATATTTAATATGTATTCAGACATATATTGTACTATTATGTTTCTTTTTTTCATCAGATTTTCAGTAAACAAGAATTAATAAAACCATATATTTTATCTTTTGGACCCTTACCATATTTGAACCCATAATGTGTCTGTTATTCTTCATACTTATTCATAGCATACATTATAACAGTTCCTTTGGAACCATTATCCATGCATACCGTGAATGCATATTAACACTAGCATACATTTGCATGATATGAGTTCCTTATACTGAATGCACAGTAAAATCTTTTCATTTAAACATATTACCTACAATTCTTCCTGGCTGGCATGGCTCAGTGGATTGAATGCTGGTCGGTGAACCAAAATGTCACCAGTTTGACTCCCCGTCAGGGCACATGTCTGGGTTTTGGGCCAGTTCCCCAGTCAGGGGCATGCAAGAGACATCCAATCAATGTTTCTTTTCCTGTCTTTCCCCATTCCTTTCCCTCTTTCTACAAATAAATAAATAAAATCTAAAAAAACCCCACAAAATATTACCTACAATTCTGTCATTCATTAAATGTTGTTTCTAAATTTGCAGCAGAAAATAGAAAACCTGGTTTTCAGAGGTCTACATGACCAAAAAGTTTTTTTAACAATATTTTTTCTACCGATATACATTAGTTGTAATGATCATATATTCATTGAGCTCACTGCATAGTTATTATTTTTAAAAGCTCTGTAATAGATGGAAAAATTTGCAACTTTCCAAATTCTGTGATATGCAAAAAAATTTCATATATAAACATTAAACAAATTACATGGCATCACAGCTAACTAGTTTTCATTGACTAAAAGCATCCAGAAATGACTTAAACTTATAACGTGAATTCAATATATCCTTTAGTATCCTGAGGGAAATTTGAAGGTCTTCTGGTTACTGAGTAAATAAAAACAGTAAGATCTATGAGTTTGTGTATAATTTTAAATACCTTTGATAGTTTTAAGGCTCATAAATAGGATGATTTTAATGAGCTAAGAAGTGCAAGAATTCTGTAAAAGAATATTTTATGTCCCACTGGCACAATGAAATCAAATTCCACCCTAGCATGAAACAAAAGAGACAGATGTCTGCATTCAGGAAATGTTAACATAAGCATAAAAATCAAGATATCTAGTCAGAAGATATCAATTTTGTGTAGGATTCCAAGATCAGTAAATAGTCCAGATAATGTTGCTTCAGCCAGTAGTCACTGTGTTCAGTAATATACAGTCATGTTATTAATACAAAATGACTAGTAGCAAATGTTTAGTTTTTTAAATGTAACACTGTATCAATCACAAAATAAAATGGTCATGTCATTGAAAAAGAAAGCATTCTCTTAAATGCAAAACTTTACATTTATAAGGAAGTATTTTTTCTTCAACATGATAATCAGATTAATGTCAAAATTATTAAGCTTATAAGAATATCTGTGAGAGTAAGTATTGAAAATAGGGACAAGAGCCCTGGCTGGTGTGGCTCAGTTGGTTGGAGCATTGTTCCATAAACCAATAGTTTGCATGTTCATTCCTGGTCAGGGTACATATCTAGGTTGTAGGCTCATTCCTGGTTGGGGTGGGTATGAGAGGCAACCAAATGATGTTTCTTTCTCACATTAATGTCTTTCTCCATCTCTCTGTCTCCCTGCCCTCCCTTCTCTCTAAAATCAACAAACATACCCATGGGTGAAGATAAAAAAAAAGGGACAAAAACAAGATAAGGAGGCCCACTTTCACCACTTTTATTCAACATAGTATTTATTGGAAGTTCTAGACAGAGGAATAAGTCAATAAAAATAAATAAAATGCATCCAAAGGAGAAGAAAAAGAGTAAAACTCTTACCATTTGCAGATGACATGACATTAGATATAAAAATCCCTAAACACTCCACCAGAAATAAACTGTTAGAATTAATGATTTCAGTACAGTTGCAGAATACAAAATCAATATTACAAATATATTGCATATTTATACACCAATAATGAATTATCAAAAAGAGAAATGAAGAAAACAATTCCATTAAAATTACATCAAAAAGAATAAAATACAGAGAAATAAATTTAATTGAGGAAGTGAAAAGCCTGTATGAGGAAAACCATAAAACATTGATGAAAAAATTAAAAATACATATAAATAGGAAGATATTCTGTGCTCATGGATTACAAGAATTATCTTGTTAAAATGTAAATACTACCCAAAGCAATCTCTGTAGAGATTCAATACAATGTTCAATGCAATCTCTATCTAAATGCGAATGTTATTTTTTACAGAAATAAAACAATCCTAAATTTTGTTTTGAACTATAAAAGACTCCAAAGAGCCAATGCAATCTAGAGAAAAAAGGACAAAGCTAGAGGAATAATGTTCCCTGATAATACTATTATATATTACAAAGCTATAATAATCAAAAGAGTGTTGTATTGGCATATAAAAGACACATTTTAATGGAGCAGAGAGCTCAGATATAAACCCATACATATATGGTTAATTAATTTATGACAGTGTAACTAAGAATATACAATGGGGAAATGAAAGTCTCTTCACTAAATGGAGCTGGAAAAACTGAACTATATGCAAAAGAATAAAACTGAACCACTGTCTTACACCATACACAAAAATTACTTCAAAATGGATTAGACATGAATGTAAGACCTGAAACCATGAAACTCCTACAATAAAACACAGGTGATAAGTGCCTTGATGTTGGCCTTGGCAATAATTGTTTGCATTAACACCAAATCAAGGGCAACAAAAGCAACAATGAACAAGTGTGATTACATCAAAATAAAATAGTTTTGCACCACAAAGGAAAACCATCAAGAAAATAAAAAGGCAACATATAGAATGGCAGAAAATATTTACAAGTCATATATCTGATAAGGGTTTAATGTGATGTCTGTCTGGGAAAAGTCCAACCATTGTTAATATATCAAGAATGATTTGTGCTACTTTGATGTAACCTTACAGCCAAGGAGAATGGACTGGAATGCACATGCATGAACAATGATGACTGCACCGTACTAGTCAGTAGGGGCAGTAGACACTTTTGAGTAAGCATATATACTCTGTGGCCATTGCATTCAAAATGGCTGAGTGAGCAGAGCAATGAATTTGCTTCAAATTTTGCATTAAGCTCGATTTCCCTCCTCCTCAGAGGAAACATTCCTTCTTGGAAACTATTTGGATGATTCAGAAGGCTGCAAGTGGTGATTGGCAGATTCATCACAACAATGTACCCACTCATGCATCATGTCTCATTCAGAGTTTTTGGTGAAATATCAAATAACCCAGGTGACTCAGCCCCCCTACAGCCCATATTTAGTGCCCTGCAACTTCTGGCATTTCCCAAAACTTATCGCATTTGAAAGGGAAGAGATTTCAGAGCATCATTAAGATTCAGGAAAACACAATAGGCAGCTGATGGTGATTGGGAGTACAGTGTGAGGTCCCACGGTGCCTACTTTGAAGGAGAGTGAGGCATCATTGTCCTATGTACAATATTTCTAGTATTTGTATTTTCAACAAATGTCTTTATTTTTAATATTACATGCTGGATACTTTCTGGACAGAATCGTATATGAAATCTACATAAAACTCATACAACTCAATAGTAAAAAAAAAATCTGATTCAAAAATGGGAAGAGGATCTGAATAGATAATATTTTTCCAGGGAAGACATCCAAATGGCCAATGAGCACATGAATAGGTGCTCAACATCACTAATCACAAGGGCCATGTAAATCAAAACCAAAAACATCTCACACATGTTAGAATGGCTATTACCAAAAGACGAGAAATTATAAGTGTCAGCATGTATACAGAAAAGGAAACACAGTGCACTGTTGATGGGAATGTAAATTGGTGCAACCACCATGGAAAACAGTATAGAGATTATTCAAAAAATTAAAAATAAAACTATCATATGATCCTGCAATTCTACTTCTGGGTATTCATCCAAAGAATATAAAAACACTAAGTTGAAAAGTTACATGGTCATCACAGCATTATTTATAATAGTTGATGTGGAAGCAACTCAAGTGTCTATTAATGGATAAAAAAATTAAAAAATATTATGTGTATATATTATTTGGCCATAAACATGAAGGAGAATGTGCATTTACTACAACTTTGATGGGCCTTGAGGATATTATAGTAAGTGAAATAAGTCAGACACAGAAAGACAATAACTATAGGGTTGCACTTATATGTTGAATACCCCTTCCCCTCACAAAGAAAAACAAAACACTGAGATCATAGATACGGAGTAGATTGGTAGTTCCCAGAGGCAATGGTGAAGGTTGGGGGATTGGTGAAATGGGTGAAGGTGGTCAAAAGGCCCAAAATTCCAATTATAAGATAAATCATGGAGACATAATATACAGCATAATGACTGTAGTTATCAATATGGTATTGGAACTTCCCACAAAGATGGAGGTGTAACTAGACATGCTTCACCTCCTCATACAACCATAGGAAGGATTACAACTAACTTCAAAACTAAAAACAACCAGAACTATCAGAAAATTAAACTGTAGGAAGTCCAACAGCCAAGGATTTAAAGAAGAAATATTCATTCAGGTGGGTAGGAGGGGCAGAGATAGGCAGCCAGGGTGGAGAGGACATGGTGTGGCAATGGTGAGGTGGCTGCTGTGAGGCAATGGTAAGGAAGGGGTGGCAGTGGCTGGAGGAATAGGTGGCCCCACATTCATGTGTAGCAGATAATAACTGGGAGGAGCAACTGAGAAGCAATCAATCAGATCGCACAGCACAGGGTTCCAGGGCTGTGAAAATAAAGAATCATAACTTCTGGCTATAAATACCAGTGGGGATTGGGGTAGCAGAAGGAACAGCAAATCAAATTTCTCAGGAGAGTCCATTTAAAGGAACTTCATGGTCCTAGAATGTATGCAAACATACCTACTCTTGGATTCAGCACAAGGAGAGCACCTAGAAAAGTGTCAGTTTCATACAGGAAGTACAAGAAGTGTAGAAACGGGGTCAGAGCCAAGTAAGCATCATTGCTTCCTCTCTGACCCCTTCCCCTCATACAGCACCACAATGCAGTGAAGAGGGATGCCCAGCCCTGGAAAATACCTAAGGTTCTATCACAACACTACAGGTATGCCAAGATCAACTCTACATAATACACAGAAACAAACACAAGGAGGCTGCCAAATTGAGGAGACAGAGAAATATGGCCGAAATGAAAGAACAGATCAAAACTCCAGAAAAAGAACAAAGTAAAATGGATATAGCTAATCTATCAGATGCAGAGTTCAAAACATTGGTGATAAAGATGCTCGGAGAACTTATCAAGTATGACAAACACATAAGGGAAGAAATGAAGGTTATTCTAAGTAAAATAAGGAAAAATCCATGGGGAACAACACTGAAAGGAAGGAACTAGGATTCATATCAACAATAAGGAACATAAGGAAGAAATAAACAGTCAACCAGTACAGAATGAAGGAACAAGAATTCAAAAAATGAGGAGAGAATAAGAAGACTCTGGAACATCTCCAAATGTGCCAACATCCAAATCATAGGGATGACAAAAAGAGGAAGAGGAATAGCAAGTAACTGAAAACTTAATTTAAAAAAATAATGAAAGAAAACTTCCCCAATCTGGCAAAGGAAATAGACATACAAAACCAGGAAGCACACAGAGTCCCAAACAAGTTGGATTCAAGAGGGCCACACCAAGAAACATCATAATTAAAATGCCAAAGGTTAAAGATAAAGAGAGAATATTTAAAAGCAGAAAGGAAAAAGAAGAGAGTTACCTACAAACGAGTTCCCGTAAGATTATCAGCTGATTCCTCAAAAATCTTTGCAGGCAAGAAGGGATTGACAAGAAGTAGTCAAAGTGATGAAAAGCAAGGACGTACAACCTAGATTACTCCATCCAGCAAAGCTATCATTTAGAATGGAAGGGCAGAGAGTACATCTCAGACAAGGTATATCTAAAGTAGTTCATCATCACCAAGCCCTTATTATATGAAATATTAAAGGAATTTATTTAAGAAAAAGAAAAAGATCAAAACTATGAACAGTAAAATAACAACAAACAACTAGAACAGGAACAGAATCATAGAAATAGAGATCACATGGAGGGTTATTAGAGGGGAGGGAGAAGAGGAAGGAAAAGGCATAGGAATTAAAAGGCATAATAGGTAGCCGCAAAATAGACAGGAGGATGTTAAGAATAGTTTAGGAAATGAAGAAGCCAAATAACTTATATGCATGCCCAAGGACATGAACTAAGGGGGTGGGGGATAGGTGGAGGGAAGGTAGATACTGAGTGAAGGAGGACTAAGGGGAAAAAATTGGGACAACTGTAGTAGAATGATCAATAAAAATATACTTAAAAACAATATGTCATGGTGTATTCAAGTTAATTGCTAAGAGAGTAAATCTTAAAAGTTCTAATTAGAAAGAAAAATTGGTAATTAGCTATAGTGATAGGTATTAATGAAAATATTATGATCATTTCACAATATATAAAAATATTGAATCATTACATTTTATATCTTTTAATATCTTATATCAATTATACCACAGTTCTAAGACAGAAAAAAATAGGGACACATAAAGAAATCAGAAATGTGTTTATAATATATTTATATTTTAGAGAAAACAGTTCCTATTATTATGAGTGTATGGTGTCAGAATCTTTTTTCAGGACTTGTGTCAGTGGTACATAATTTGTGAAAGAATCTGACCAAATTTGGTTAGCTCTTAGATTCTTTTCAGCAATACAACTTATATAGTAGCATGACCTCAAATGTTACAAAATATTTAATTGATGGCCAAATAGATGCCCTAAATGATTCTTTCAAACAATTATAAAATTTTGAAGTATGAAGCATAAATGTTGACTGACAAAACAAATATTCTCAGATATTCACACCTTAGATAGGTAGTATAGACTGTCATATATTTCACTGGTTTTTCTGAATTTTTATTATTTACTGTCATCCTAGTATTTTAATTTTTTTTATTTAACTTTATGTTTCTTTTCAATAAAAATGAAACTATAAAATAAAGGATAAAAGTAGAAATGATGGATGGAAGCAAATACTTAAATTTTACCAAAAATGGGTTTTCAAGAGCTCATTCTCTGAAAAAATAAATAAGATTGATAAACATTTAACCAGAATCATAAAGAAAGGATAGAGCTCAAATAAATACAATAAAAAATGAAAAAAGAGATGTAACAACTGACAATACAGAGACACAATGATGATAAGAACATATTATAACAAATATATACCAACAATTGGACAATCTGGAAGACATAGACCAATTCCTATAAACATAAAATCTTCCCAAAGTGAACCAAGAGAAAACATAAAATCTGAATAGGCCAATTACAACTAACAAAATTGAAGCAGTAATAACAAAAATTTCCAAAACACAAAATACCTGGACTAGATGGCTCGATGGGTGAATGTTTTCAAACATTCAAATAAGAACTAACACCTATCATTTTCAAGCTATCACCAAAAATTCAAGAGGAGGAAAGTCTCCCAATCTCATTTAATGAGGACAACATTATTCTGAACCCAAACCAGATAAAAACACCACAAGGAAAAAAATTATAGACCAATATCCCTGATGAACATAGTTGCAAAAAATTCTCAACAAAATATTAACACACTAAATCTAGTAATATATTTAAAATATCATACACCTTGATTAACTGGGATTTATTTCTGAGATGCAAGGTTAATACAATGTATGTAAGTCAATAAACATGATATACCACATAAACCAAATGAAGTATAAAAATCATATCATATCGATAGATTAAGCAAAGCTTTTGATGAAATCTATCACCCTTTTATGATAAAAAGAAATCTCAGCAAGGTTCGGGAATAGAGAAAACATAATAAAGTGTCTATATAACAAACACACAGTTAACATCATATTCAATGGGGAAAATCTCAAAGCATTTTCCTTAAGATGAGGAAGAAGACAGAGATGTCCTCTTTAACCACTCATTCAACATAGTACTGGAAGTCCTAGCCATAGCAATCAGACAAAAATGAAGAAAGAAGAAGTAAGAAAAAAAAATTACATCTAAATTTAAAATGTAGAAGTAAAACTATCATTATTTGCACATAATATTATACTGTATATAGAGATTCTACTAAAAAGCTACTAGAACTGATAAATAAATTTAGTAAAGTAGCAGGATACAAAATATTCAGAAATCAGTTGCATTTTAATGCATCAATAATAAGCTCTCAGAAAGGGAAACTAAGAAAAAAATCCTATTATAATTCTATCAAGAAACATACCTAAGATAAATTAAACCATGGAGGTAAAGAGCTGTACTTGGAAAATTATAAGACACTGAAGAAAGAAATTGAAGAAGATATGAATAAATGAGAGCATATAACTTGCTCATGGATAGGAAGAATTAACATGGTTTAAATGTCCATACTACCCCCAAATAATCTAAAAATTCATGCAATTTATATCAAGATACCAATGGTATATTTCACAGAACTAGAAGAAATGTTCCAGAAATTTATATGGAATCACAAAAGTCCTCAAAAGTTTCAGCAAGAAGAAAAAAGTTGGAGGAATAACACTACTTGATATCAAACTATACAACAAACCTATAGTAATCAAAACAGCATGGTTCTGGCATAAAAACAAACACATAGATAAATGGAACAGAATAGAGAATGCAGAAATAAACACATGTCTATATGGTTAAGTAATGTTTGACAAATGGAGCATGAACATACAATAAGGTAAAGAAAATCTATTCAATAAATTGTGTGGCAAAAATAAGAAAGACACTTGTGAAAAATGAAACTAGACCACCTTCTTACACCACATACAGGAGTAAACTCAAAGTAGATTAAAGTTTTAAATGTAAGACTCAAAACCATAAAACTACTAGAAGAGCCCTGGCTGGTGTAGCTCCGTGGATTGAGCGCGGGCTGGGAACCAAAGGGTTCCGGTTCGATTCCCAGTCAGGGCACATGCCGGGGTTGCGGGCCAGGTCCCCAGTGAGGGCCATGTGAGGAGCAACCATACATTGCTGTTTCTCTCCCTCTCTTTCTCCCTCCCTTCCTCTCTCTGAAAATAAATAAATAAAATCTTAAAAAAAAAAAAAACTCCTAGAAGAAAACATAGCCAGTAAAATCTCTGACATCTCTCTAGTAATAATTTTTTTCCTGGTATATGTACTTGGTCACAGGAAATGAAAGAAAAAAGAAAAAAAGTAGGAATACATCAAACTAAAATGTTTTTGCACAGGAAAGGAAACAATCAACAAGATGAAAAGACTGTTCACTTAATGGGAGAACATATTTGCCAATGATACATTTGATAAAGGATTAATATCCAACATTTATAAAGAACTCATATGTACAACAACATCAAACACAAACAACCCAGTTTTTAAAAATGGGCAAAGGACTTCTTCAAGGAGGATATACAGAAATCTAATAGGCATATAAAAGGATTGTTGAAGTCAGTGACCCTCAGAGAAATTCAAAATAAAACCTCAATGAGCTATCACCTCACATATGATGGAATGGCTATCATCAATAAATCAACAAAAAAGTGTTGGCAAGGATATGAAGAAAAGGGAACTCTCTTGTTCTTTTGGTAGGAATGCAGAATGGTGTAGCTACTATGTAAAAAAAACAGTATGGAGTTACCTCAAAACATTAAAAAGAAACTTCAGTATGACCCAGTTTGTCTACTTCTGGGTATATCCAAAGAAACCCAGGACAGTAATTCAAAAGGATATATGCACTCCATATTCATCACTCTATGTACAATAGCCAAGATATGGAACCAATCCAAGGGTCCATTGATAATAGAGTGAATAAAAATAGTGGTGGTCCATATATATTATAGAATATTGCTCAGTCATAAAAAAAATAAAATAAAATAAAATCTTACCATTTTCCACATCATGGATTGACATAGAGGGTATTATGCTCAGTGAAATATGTCAGAGAAAGACAAGTACTACATGATTTCATTTATATGTAGATTCTAAACAACAACAAAAAATGAAATAAACTCATAAACAGAGAGTGGACAACAGATGGCCATAGAGGACAGGGATTGGGGGCCTGGGCAAAAGGTGAAGGGATTAAGAAATACAAATTGGTGGTTACAAAGTAATTATGGGGATTTTAATTATGTATTTTAATACAGTATAGGAAATATATTGATAATGTTGCTCTAATGGTGCCAGTTGGGTACTGGAAATATCAAGGGAATATTTTATAAAGTAAATGATTGAACACCTGAAACCAATATAATATACTATTGAAAGTAAACTGTAATTTAAAAAAAAATAAAAAATTCCAACATACATTAGTCCAGTACCAGAAGGCTTTACAGATGAGTTTTACCAAAAATTCAATGAATTAACACCTATTCTTAAATGTTTCCAAAACATTCAAGGGAAGAGAAGGCTCTAAACTCATTTTACCAGGCTAGCATTACCCAGATACCAAAATGAGACAAAGACACTACCCCCCGCTCAGAAAAAAAGAAAGAAAAAGAGAAAATCATAGACAAATAAATATTATTGATGAATATGTTATAGAATTTAGCCGTTGGGGAGCCCAGATACTGCCACCGAAACAAGCCCTCTCCCCCAGGGTCTTTCTGTACTATGGTTCTTCTTGCCTGCCGTCAGGTATTAGGAATTGGGGCTCTCAATGCCAAAGTTTTTTAAAAAGTTAAGGAACTATTTATTCGAAAGTTATACAGGTTAGAGGAATGGCAGAATGTCATCATTAAATCTCAAAGTCCGTTTAAAGCACCCACAAACACCCACGCAGTCTTGTCTTCCTTTCTAAACCAGGCCAATCAGGGGTACCACATCTCAGGAAAAGAAATAGAAATCCATAGCTTAGCTAGACTCCTGGTTCCTCCTAGTAATACGGGCTTGGCTGGGCAGGTCTCCTGCAGTCCCCAGCATCATCAGCCCTGTCGCCAGGACCTTCAGTTCTTAATCCAAAACCATGTGGCGCCTTCTCTTGGCCTGCCAGCAAGTGTCCTTTTACCCCTTTTCTTCCTTCATTGTCTCACATTGTCCCCCTGCATTGTCTTTCATTGTGTCTTCATTGTCTCTCATTGTTCGTAGCTGCCTGTCTTTAGTTTAAATCACTGCCTGGAACCTCCTCCATATTCCCATTTCCTACTCCTCCCACAACTGGCTACACCTGCCACCACTCCCACATGAGATGCCTTTCTTGGCTGACATAGTTAGTACAGGCAGGTGTGCCCCTGTGTTATGGAGTGAACTATCTCCAAGTTCTTGTGTAGGCAGCTGCCTCCCAGTTACATCATGGGTCAAAGGCATGCTCATCTCCCTAGCCAGCTTGCTGTTCATATGCAAAATAACCATTTTTACATGTAGGTATGAAGCTAGCCTGCTGTCAATATGCAAAATAACCCTCAATGACCCTGTCCCATTTCTCCCATGCCCCAGCCAGACTTGTGTGTGTGGGGGGGGGGGGATTGAGGGGAGAGTGCTCTGGGACCTCCCAGACTATACCTTGTTACAAATATAGCTGCAAAAATTCTCAACATAATAATAGCAAACTAAATCCAACAGTACATTATAAAGAATATCTACCACAAGCAGGGGCAGAGAAGATGGCAGCCAAGTAAATAGAAGCTGAGTCCACTTGATCTTGTCCCCAGCTTGGATACTTGGCTGATCTGCCAACATATAAACTTAACATTCAGTGGAATCTTAGCTGATATGAAGTTTGGATGCCAAGGAGAATGGAAGATGCTTCACAATGGGTGGTGAGGAGATTTTAAAAGTTGAAGGGGAAATATTCCATGTGTGGCACCTGCAACCACAGAGGGCCTAGTCAGAAATTGCAGCATTGTGGCTCCCTCCCTTCCCAGGGCAGAGAACCCCCAGACCCAGGCCAGGAGTGACTTGGATACACAAAGTTGGGAGATCCAGGCCACACACAGTGAGCAGCACACCCGTAGCAGCAGTGGCAAATGCCAACTGGGAGAGTGCCAGGGAAAGAGGGACTATATTTGCACCTGGGTTGGGTAAAGGCAGGCCATGGCCAGCTGGGACTGTGAGACACTTTTGGCTCTTTGGGGAGGTGGTGTGAGTGGGAAACTGGACAGTGACTCAGAACTGCAAGAGGTGTGCCCAGAAAGACTTTTTAAAAGAGAAGCATGCAGGGCAGGGCCCCTGCGCATAGCTGCTCTGCTAGCAGAGGGAAAAGATTGAAAGCACAGTTTGCTCCTACTCAATACAGCTGGGCACAGAGGTCAGAAAGTTACATAGCAAGGGGATTTCTTGGCCCCAGACTGGCACAGCTAGCAGGCCGGAGGGGATGCAAAGTGGAGAGTTTGGGACTATGTCTGCTGCGAGGACAGTGAGCTGGGAACTGGTTGGACAAGATCTGAGCACCTGAGATTATTCACAGCCAGAGCCCCTTTCCTTGGCTGGCAGAGATCAAACTTCTGGGATCTGAAGGACTCACTGAGCCCCCACCTCCTGCAGGATTGCAAGCACCACCCTACTGCAAGCAATGGGAAAGCTCTGCCCAACATGCAGGACAGGCTGAAGAATCCCCTACAGGGTGCATATCTGCAAAAGGCAGAAAGAGAAATGCCTAAACTTCTCTTAGGGAGACAAAATACATTGGTTCCTAGGGCTCTATTCCACGGAGGCCAGCAAAGCCGGGATATCACAAATTGGTGCAGCAAGAGGGAGTCAGGACCCTGCCCAACCTTGGCTCACACAGAGAGCTGCCAGCAGCACCAAGCAGGAAAAAGCTGACTCTCCTACACAGATTGGCCCCTTCCTTGAAACAGACAACTAGTTCATCAGAAACTATACATTATTGGAAATAAGCTGGCATGGACCAAGACAGGTGGTACAGGGGCAAGGGGAACACACTCATAGTTTCCCAAAAAATACTTAACAGTGCCTTCCAGGGGAAAACAAGGGGTTCCACCCTCCCAATCGCAACAGAAGCCCCTTCTGGAGGCAGATGAAGGTGGCAAATGCAGTACTGCAGAAGTTGGATGACCCACCCAGGGACTTAAAGATGATAAAAAGGCAGACCCAGAAAAAGAAAGAAGGTAAACACCAAACTCTGCTGAGACAAATTCCACCTCATTCTTCTTCAGATTTTGAGTTATTTTTTATGTTTATTTATTTACTTGTTTACTTATTTACCTATTGTTGTTTAAGGCCAGTTGTCTCCATTTCCCCCCCTCCACCATGCTCCCCTGCCCCACCCGTCCTCACCTTCCACCCTCAAACCTACCCACTTTGGCTTTTCCATGTGTCCTTTATACATATTCCTTGAAGGCCCTTCCCCTATTTTCCTCCATTATCTCTCTCTCCTCCCCTCTGATTACTGTCAGTTTGTTCTTTATTTCAATGTTTTTGGTTATATTTTGCTTGCTTGTTTGTTTTGAGTTATTTTTTCTCTTTCTTTTGCATAGCCTTTTAATATTTCTTCTTTTGCTTCAGTTGTATTTGAATTATTTTACTATTCTTTGTCTTTTATTTTTTATTGTTTTCATTTATATTTTTATATTTTTTATTTTATTATTTCAAATCTTGCATTTTACTTTTTCCTTGTCTTACTCCATTTTGTCTTCTTCCTGCCCTTTCTTATTTTTGTTGTAAATTTTATTTTTTCCCACGCTACACTTTATTCCTATTCCTTACACTTACTATTGCTCCTCCATCTATCCTCTCAAAATTATTCATCCTTCTTTATCCTTCTTTTAGTCAGCTCACATTCATTTTTCCCTTCTTATAATATTATTATTTTATTTCCACCTTTATAGATTGTGGCTTGTTTGGCATGGATATGGTTTTTGCTGTTCTTCTTCATTTGTGTTTGCATTTTTAACTATTTTTTTTATTTCACATCTCACAAATTACTCTCCCCCATCTTACTCCATTTTGCCTTCCACTCATCCATGCTTATTTTAGTTTGGAATTTTATTTTTTCCCTTAGCCTGGATTCTATTCCATACTCTTATTATTTCTACTCCCTCTATCCTCTCAAAATCATTTTTATTTACTGTAGACATCTCATACTCTCTTTTCTCTTTCATATAATATTCTTATTCTCTTTCCAACATTTATTAATATTTGCTCATCTGTCATTGTTCTTGATCCTATTTTGGCTTTTCTGCAATTTTGTTCCCCTTGGTTCACTATCTTTTCAATTTTATTTCAAACCTCATATTATATGCTTACATTTTCTTACTTCATTTTGTCATTATTCTTCCCTGGTTTTACATTTTAAATTTTATTTTCTCCCTTTCTTTGCCTTGTTTCTATTCCCTACTCATATAATTTTTCCCCCTCTTCTCTCTCAAAAAAAAAAGATCATTTTTCTCTCCTTTACTCATGTCACATGCCCTTTTTCCTATCTTATAATATTCTTAATCTCTTTCCACCTTTATTAATCTTTTCTCAATTGCTGTTGATATTGCTGACGTGAGAGTGGGCTATTTTTTTCTGGCATGGGTTTGCTTTTCTGGGTGATATTACTTTGTTTACCAGCATCTGTAAGGCAGCATACAGAGTGTCAGGGTTTGTGACTTCCAGTCAGCCAAACAGAGGAGAGAACCACCAACAAATGAGCCACCAAAAATAAAAATACAGGTTAAGCAACAGAGTCAACATAAACTGAGTAAAAGGCAACCCTAGAGCATACAGATCAGGAGATCAAAGAGATTGTACCACTGAGTCCCACAGAACTCCTACCACAGAGGTCCACCCTACAAAGAAATGCAGGCAAAGCAGAGCAACCTGATGTAGAAACAAAAAAAAATAGTCAGATAAAATGGGGAGATAAATAAATAACCCTCAATATAAAAGAAAGGAGGAATCCCCAGGAAAAATGTTAAAAGAAACTGAGGTAATCAATTTATTAGAGATTGAATTCAAAATATTTATTATAAGGATGCTCAAGGAACTCAGTGAGACCTACAAGGAACTGTATGGGAACTACAAGTAACTTAGTGGGAATTATAGCACAACATGGGATGTAAAAACATTGCACGATAGCTATATAAGAAGGAGAAGAAAAGGAGTAAGGGCTAGAAAAGCTGTTTAAAAAATTAATGACAGAAAATTTCACTAACTTGGTGAGGGAAGAAAGGTACACAAGTTCAGGAAGCACAGAAGTTTCCAATCAAGAAGAAACCAAAGAGACTTATTCCAAGACACATCATAAAATGGCAAATTTTAAAGACAAATTCTCTTAAAGGCAATAAGGGAGAAACAGCTAGCAATGTACAAAGCAATTCCAATAAGGCTATCAGCTGATTTCTCAACAGAAACACTATAAGAATGTATTGGCACAAAATATTCCAAGTAATGAAAGGTAAGAACCTACATTTAAGAATACTATATCCGTTAATGCTCTCATTTAAAATAAAAGGTGAAGGCCTGGCTGGTGTAGCTCAGTGGATTGAGCGCAGGCTGCAAAACAAAGAGTCTCTGGTTTGATTCCCAGTCAGGGCACATACTTGGGTTGCAGGCCAGGTCCCCAGTGGGGGCCATGTGAGAGGCAACCACGCATTGATGTTTCTCCCCCTCTCTTTCTTCTTCCCTTCCCCTATCTTTGAAAATAAATAAATAAAATCTTAAAAAAAATAAAAGGTGAAATAAAGGCTTCCCAACAAAAGAAGACTAAAAGAGTACATCTCTACCAAGTCAGCACTGAAAGAAATGTAAAAGGGACTGCTACAGAAAGGAAAAGGGAAAGAGAGGAACATAGGTAGGGAAAAAATGGCAATGAATAAGTACATATTAATAATAACCTTAGACATAAGTGGAATAAAGGTTGTAATCAAAAGACATAGGATAGCTGAATGGCTAAGAAAACATGACTCAAATATATGCAGTCTATAAGAGACCCATCTCAGAACAAAATCTACACAGGTGGAAAATGAAGGGATAGCAACAAAAATATTCCAACAAGATGGATATGAAAAGAAAGCTGGGGTAGCAATATTTAGGCAAAAAAGACTCCAAAACAAAGGCCATAAAAAGGGACAAAGAAGGTCTCTACATAATACTTAAGGGAGTGGCATAAAAAAAGAACAAACCCTTGTAAGAAATAATGCACCCAACATAGGATTACCTAAATATATAAAGAAAATTGGGGGACTTCAAAACAGATATTGACAACAACACAGTCATTGTAAGTGGTTTTAACACCCACTATCAACAATGGATAGGTATTCCAAACAAAGAATCAACAAGGATATTGAGGCACTGAACAACACTTTAGATCAAAGAGACTTAATTGATATATGCAGAATTTTTTACCCCAAAGAAGCAAAATATATATTCTTTTCAAATGCACATGGAACATTTTCAAAGATAGACCACAATGGTGGACACAAAACAAGCCTCGGCAAATTCAAAAAGAATGAAATCATATCAAGAATCTTCTCAGGTCACAATGGATTAAAACTAGACACCAACCTCAAGGAAAAAACTCAAAAACATTCAAACACACGGAGACAGAATAACATGTTAAAAAATGACTGGGTCAACAATGGGATCAAGTAAGAAATCTTTGGGACACAGCACAGGTAGTATTGAGAGGGAAGTTCAAAGCAATTCAGGCCTACTAAAGAATATAGAAAAATTTGAAATAAACAACCTAACCCTACATCTATAAGAACTAGAGGAACAACAACAAACAAAGCCCAGAGGGAGTAGAAGGAAGGAAATAATCAAGATCATAGCAGAATTAAATGACATAGAGAGTAAAAGAACAATTCAAAGATCAATAAATCCAGGAGCTTGTTCTTTGAAAAGATAAACAAAATTGACAAACCTTTAACCAAACTCATCAAGCAAAAAAGAAAGGACCCAAATAAATAAAATCAGACACAAAAGAGGAGAAATTACAATCAATACCAGAGAAATGCAAAGGATTGTAAGAAATTACTATGAACAAGTATATACCAAGAACTTTGACAACCTGGGGGAAATGAGCAAATTTCTAGAAATATACAACCTTCCAAGTCTGAATCAAGAAGAAGCAGAAAGCCTGAATAGATCAATAACAACTAGTGAAATTTCAGCAGCAAAAAAAAGAGCACACAAAAGGCCTGGACAGGATGGTTTCATGGGTGAATTTTACCAAACATGTCAGGAAGAGCTAACTCTTATCCTCAAACTATTCTAAAAATTCAAGAATAATTAAGACAACCAAACTCTTTTAATAATGCCAGTATCATTCTAATTCCAAAACCGGGTAAAGACACAAGAAAAAACAAAAACTACAGAACTACATCTCTGATGAATGTAGATGCTAAAATACTCAACAAAAGATATTGGCAATGTGGATTCAGCAATGCATTAAAAAGATCATACAGCGTGATCAAGCAGAATTCCTCCCAGGGAAGCAAGGATTGCACCTTATTTGCACATCAATAAACATAATACACCACATAAACAAAATGAAGGGGAAAAAATCACATGATCATATCAATAGATGCTGAAAAGCATTTGATGAAATACAGCACCAATTTATGATAAAAACACTCAGCTAAGTGGGGATAGAGGGAGAATACATCAACATAACAAATCCATATACGAGAAACCTACAGCCAACATTATATTCAACGGGAAAAAGACTAAAAGCTTTCCCCTTAAGATCGGGAACAAGATAAGGGTGTTCACTTTCATCACTCTTATTCAACATAATACTGGAAGTTCTATCAGAAAAGATTAGAAAAGAAATAAATAAATGTCATCCAAATTGGAAAGGAGGAAGTAAAACTGTTATAGTTTGTAGGTGACATGATAATGTAAACAGAAAACCCTATAGTCTCTACCATAAAACTACTCAGCCTAATAAGTGAATTTGGCAAAATAACAGGATGCAAAGTCAATATCAAAAATTGATGGCACTTTTGTGCACCAACAAGGAAATATCAGGAAGAGAAACTAGAAAAAATTGCATTTACTACAGCAGCAAGAAAAATAAAACAACTAGGAATAACTTTAACCAAGGAGATTAAAGACCTGTACTCGGAAAACTGCATAAAACTGAAGAAAGAAATTAAAGAAGATACAAATAAACAGCATATACCATGTTCATGGACTGGAAGAATAAACATCATTAAAATGTCCATACTACCCAAAGCCATCTACAGATTCAACGCAATTCCTTTAAAAATAAGAATGGCATGTTTTCACAGTCCTAGCTCAAGTATTTCAAAAATTTATATGAAACGAAAAAAGACTGAATAACCTCAGCAATCTTGAGAAAGAATAACAAAGTAGAAGGGATCACAATGCCTGGTATCAAACTGTCCTACACAACCAGCATAATCAAAATAGTCTAGTACTGGCATAAGAACAGACACATAGATCAATTGAACAGAATAGAGATCTTAGAAATAAACCCATGTCTCTATGGTCAATTATATTGTCAACAAAGAGGGAAGAAGCATAAAATGGAGTAAAAATGGCCTTTTCAACAAATGGTGTTGGGAAAACTGGACTGGTACATACAAAAAAGAAAAAAAGAGAATCTAGATCACCACCTAATACTATGCACCAGAATAAGCTCAAAATGGAGGGAAGACTTACATATAAGTCGTCACACCATAAAAGCCCTGGACAGAACATAGGCAGTTAGACTTCAGATATCCCATGCAGCAATATTTTTCCAATATATCTCCTGGGACAAGGGAAATAAAGGAAAAAATAAACAACTTGGGCTATATTAAATTTAAAATGTTCTGCATGGCTAAAGAAACCATCATCAAAATGAAAAGGGAACTGACTGTATAGGAGAACATATTTGCCAATGATACACTGAACAAGGGTTTGGTCTCCAAAATGCATAAAGAATTCATATGACTTAACACCAGGAAGTCTAACAATCCAATTGAAAAAATAGACAAAGGACCTGTATAGACACTTCTCCAAGGAGGACATACAGAGGACCCAGAGACATATGAAAGGATGTTCAACATCACTAGCCACCGGAGAGATGCAAATTATATGCACAATGAAATATCACCTCACACCTGTCAGAATGGCCATCATTAATAAATCAACAAACAAGAAATACTGGTGAGGATACAGAAAAAAGGGAACTCCAGGGCACTGTTGGTGGGAATGCATACTAGTGCAGCCCCTGTGTAAAACAGTATAGAATTTCCTAAAAAAAATTAAAATGGCACTGCGTTTTGACGCACCGAGTCTGCTGCTGGGAATATACCCTAAGATTAAAAAAAAAAAATTCTAAGGAACTTATGCACCCTATGTTCACAGCAGCACTATTTACAACAACCAACTGCTGAAAACAATCTAAGTGCCCATGAGTAAACGAGTGGATCAGAAAACTCTGGTACATTTACACAATGGAATTCTACGCAGAAGAAAGAATGAAAGCATTCTTACCTTCTGTGAAAACATGGGTGGAACTGGAAAGCATTACAGTAAGTGAAATAAGCCAGGCAGTGAAAGAAAAGTACCATATGATCTCACCTATAAGTGGAACCCACTCAACAAATCAAACAAGCAAGCAAAATATAACCAGAGACATGGAAAAGAAGAACAAACTGACAGTGGGGGAGAGGGGGATTATGGAGGAAAGAAGGGGCAGGGTCAAGTCAAGGAACATGTTTAAAGGACCCATGGACAAGACAAGGGGGGAATTGAATGTACGGGTGTTGGCAGGGCAGGAGAGAGTAATGGGGGAAAATGGGGATAACTATAATTGAACAACAATAACAAATTTTTATTAAAGATTTGACAAAGGAGGCAAGAACATATGATAGGGTAAAGACAGTCTATTAAATAAACAGTACTGGGAAAATTGGACAGATACATGAAAAAATTAAACTAGACCACTTTCTTAGTACACATACAAGAATAAACTCAAAATGGAATAAAGACTTAAATGTAAGACTTGATACCATAGAACTCCTAGAAGAAATGTAGGTATTACACTTTGACATCACTCTTAAGAATATTTTCTAGATACTCATGCAAGGGAAACAAAGCAAAAAATAAAGAAATGGAACTATGTCAAACTAAAAAGTTTTTGGAGAGTAAAGGAAAACAGCAAAAAAATTAAAAGACAACCAACTGAATGGAAGAAGATATTCATCAATGTTATATTCAATAAGGGGTTAATTTCCAAATTATATAGCTTAATAGCAAACAACAACAATAAAAACAGTAACAAATATACCATTTAATAAAGTGGAAGAGGACCTGAATAGATGTTTCCACAAAGAGGACTTACATATGACCGATAGACTTATGAAAAGATACTCAACATCACTAATCATCAGAGAAATACAAATTAAAATAGCAATGAGATATCCCCTCACACCTGTCAGAATGGCAATCATTAATAAATCAACAAACAACAAGGGTTGGCAAGGATGTGGAGAAAGGGAAACCCTGGTGCACTGTTGGTGGGGATTCAGACTGGTGCAGCCTCTGTGGAAAACTGTATAAAGGTTTCTCAAAAAATTAAAAATAGACCCATCATATGACTTAGCAATTCCACTTGTGGGTATTTATGTGAAGAAAGCCAAACCACTAATTCAAAAAGGGATATGTATCCATGTGTTCACTGAAGCATTATTTATGATAGCCAACCAAGACATGGAAGCAAACTCAGTGTCCATGAATAATCAAATGGATAAAGAAGATGTAGTACATAAAATAGAATATAATACATTGTCATTTGCAACAAAATGGATGAACCTAGAGGGTTTTATGCTAAGTGAAATAAGTCAAAGATCATATGATTTCACTTATGAGAAATCTAAAAAACAAAAAATGAAAAAACAATAGAGAAACAAACTCAGAGATATAGAGAACAAATTAATAGGTGCCAGAGGGGAAGGGAGAAAGTTTGGTGAGAAAGTTGAAGGATAATGAAGTAGAATTGGCAGTTAAAAAAATATTCATAGTGATATTATGTACAGTACCGAGAAGATAGCCAATAGCATTGTAATAATTATGTATGGTGTTAGATGGGTACTGGACTTATCAAGGAGTTCACGTTGTAAGTTATATAAATGCCTAATGACTAAATGAATAGGATATTGCATATCAACTGTAATTTAAGCTTTTATAATTATTTTTAGTCATATGAATTAATTGTAATAATTTTCAACAAATACCAAATTTTAGCCCCATATATATCTCCTTACATATTTACCTATAAATATATACTTATATGAAAATTAATTTCTTAAATCCTCACTGAGTATATGTTTCCATTGATTTTTAGAGGGAGAAGAAGGGAGGAAGCGATGTATGGTGGGGGAGGAAGAGAAAGAGAAACATCAATTGGCTGCCTCCTGTATGTACCCCAACTAGGGATTGAACCTGCAACCTAAGCAAGTGCCCTGACCAGGAATGGAACCAGCAAACTTTTGGTGCATGGAATAATGCTCCAACCAACTGAGCCACAAGGCCAGGGAAAATACATTTTTATAAAGATTCTAACATTTATAAAGCTTAGTTTCCCCATGGAGTATGTAGATGTATAAATGATTTTTAAAATCTCATTATAGATTATGTCTTCCATATATTTGTTTTTCTCCAAATGTCTTGTATAGTGTTCTATATATAGTAAACATCATTGATTGACTAGCAAATATTAGAAGTAAATGAGAAGTAACTTAAGGTTGTGTCTTACTTAACTTTTAGAAAATAAATAGGTTGTGGTATATCAAAAAATTTTTGAAGATGCTTTTTAAAAAAAACAAAAACATAACTTAAAACTTTTCTAAGTTAATTTTCATTCTTAAGAAAAGTTCCTGCATGTATTCATTTATTTAATAGATAATTGAAACTTACTCTGGGCTAAGCATGGTTTGAGGAACTAGAAATTCAATGATGAATCCTGCCATCATAGAACATGCTCACTGAGATCAAACACAAAAATTGTACTGAAGATTCAAGAAGCCAAGAAGAGGGGCACCATGATAACATGATGGCTTACTACCCTGGGGTAAGCTTGATCAGAGCCATTCTGGGCCCAAATATGAAGTAAGATAGAGGTCTGAAGTTCTTACTGTTGCATAATGAGAACTCAAATGGAACCATGAGTACCAATGACCTCACCACTGAGCATGATATATAAAAGGCAGAAGTCTCTGGCCTTGGCTCCTCAGACTAAACTCATCCCTCACTGCACAGGTGAGTGCTGAAATGTAGGTTTCTGTGAGAGCAAGAAAGGCCACAAGAAGATGTATATCCACCCCCATGGTTCCCTGATCTCATGGAATGCATGCCCAGCTAGTTTACGAGGCGGTGGTATAAATCAAGGAGAAAGAAACCTTAAGCTGTTGTTATTTGTGTTCTTCTTTAAAATTGGATCCACATTTTTGTTCTTTCCCTACTTAATCACTCACCATGATAAACAACTTTTTTATTATCTCTGACTTCCAACTGAAATTCTTCTCATGAGACTTTAAATAGAAGGTATTTACTAGCTAGAGTCATTTATAGTCAAGAAACTTCAATCACATCAGGTTATTTAGTTCTTGATATATGAAAAAATAGATGCAAGAAGTAGGATTACAAAAATATTGATATATTTAAAATATATATATAACCAATTAAACTTTTTAGCAAATCCATAAACCTCACATATATTTTGAAATTATAATGTCAAAAGTCTAAGTTTGACCTTTATTTATGTTGATCTTCACCTTTCAAGTGAGGCACAAAACAAGTATCTGGAGCACATGTATACTCGAGCTATTTATCAGAACTATGCATATCCATAGATATTCCCCTTAGTGATAATTTTGCAAAACATTTAGGTATGCTCTATATGTTGCCATTTCTTACAGCCATTCTCAATAAAAGTGAAGGATGTGTTACATTTTGTTTCTACTAGGAAAATTCTACAAATCAGAGCATTCTAAAGAAATGAATAGAGTTCTTCATATATTTTGGAGATCAAACCCTTGCCCGAGGTATCATTGGCAAATATGTTTTCCCACATGACTGGTTGTCTTTTCATTTTAATGCTGTTTTCTTTAGCTGTGCTGAAGATTTTTATTTTGATGAGATTTTTATTTTGCTTATTCTTTCCTTTATATCCCTTGCTCTAGGGGACATATCAGTGAAAATATTGCTGCATGGAATATCTGAGATTTTCCTGCCTATGTTCTCCTCTAGGACTCTTATGGTATCAAGTCTTATATTTAAGTCTTTTATCCACCTTGAATTTATTTTTGTGTATGGTGTAAGTTGGTGATCAAGTTTCATTTTTTTGCATGTAGCTGTCCAGATTTCCTAACACCATTTGTTGAAGAGGCTATTTTTACTCCATTTTATGATTCTGCCCACTTTGTCAAATATTAATTGACCATAGAAACATGGGTTTATTTCTGGGCTCTCTATTCTGTTCCATTGGTCTATGCATCTGTTCAACATAAACTAATTAAAAAATGGGCAAAGGACTTGAACAGACTCTTCTCCAAGGAGGATATACAAAGGGCCCAGAGACATATGAAAAGATGCTCAGAATCAGTAGCCATCAGAGACATGCAAATTAAAACCACAATGAGATACCACCTCACACCGGTCAGAATGAACAAAGCAACAAAAAACAAGAGTTGGAGAGGATGTGTAGAAAAGGGAATCCTAGTGCACTGTTAGTAGGAATGCAGACTGGTGCAGCCACTGTGGATAACAGTATGGAATTTCCTCAGAAAACTATAGTGATTCCAGTGATTCCACTGCTAGAATTATACCCTAAGAATCCTGAAATACCAATTCAAAACAACTTATGCACCCCAATGTTCATAGCAGTGTTATTTACAACAGCCAAGCGCTGGAAGCAGCCCAAGTGCCCATCAGTAAGATCAAAACACCATGGTACATTTACAGTGAGATACTACATAGCAGAACAAAGAAGGAGCTCGTACTTTTCATGATGGCTTAGATGGAACTGGAGAGCATTATGCTGAGTGAAATAAGACAGGCGGTGAAAGACAAATACCATATGATCTCACCTATAAGTAGAACCTAATCAACAAAACAAACAAGCACACAAAGTATAACCAGAGACATTGAAATTAAGAACAAACTGACAGTAACCAGAGGGGAGGTGGGAGGGGATGATGAGGGAAAAAGGGAGAAGGGTTTTTAGAAACATCTATAAAGTACATATGGATAAAACCAAAGAGGGTAGCATCAAGGGTGGGAAGTGGTGATGGCTGGGGTGGAGGGGAGTGGTTTGGGAGCGGGGAATGGAGACAACTGTACTTGAACAATAAAAAAAAGTTTAAAAAAAGAATTGAATAGATGCTGTTTTCTTTAGACTGGCAGGTCCCAAACACAAAATCATAGAGTATAAGCCTCTTGGAAACGTTTCAAGAATATAGATTACCAGGCACTGCCCACAGGGATTCTAATATAATGCATAAAAGACGGATCCCAGACATTTCTCTTTTAAAAAGTCTTCAATATCCAATGAAAGAAAAGGTTTGGTAATCAGTGCCTTTTTTACTAAAGCTCTTCAGCATACAATATTTTAGCTGGGCTTTTGTTCTGCTACTATTTTGATACATCTTTCTGATCTTTTTTCCCCAAGTAGAGATCATCTGTTACATAGTCACAGTAACACTGTGATAGAATATTTTTGTTTTGCTTCTTAAAGTTTGAATGCTCCAATTTTTAATATTTAAAAATTCTAAATCATTTGACTCCTCAAAATACTAATGTATATAAATAATCTACTTAATATATATATTTTTAAAGATTTTATTTTTATTTATTTTTAGAGAGAGGGAAAGGGAGGGAGAAAGAGAGGGAGAAACAGCAATGTATGGTTGTCTCTCACATGGCCCTCACCGGGGACCTGGCCCACAACCCAAGCATGTGCCCTGACTGGGAATCGAACCGGGACCCTTTGGTTCCCAGCCCACGCTCAATCCACTGAGCTATACCAGCCAGGGCCTACTTAATATATTTTATATTTATAAATCAAAAACAGAACAGTGGTACCAACTTGTCATAACTAATATTAACTAAGACATTTGTGTTGAATTTTTTTACATCAATAAAAACAAAACCATGCTCATTTGAAAATTCCATCATGTTAGCCAAAATCTAGAATCTCTAAAAAGGTTAACAAATTAAATGGAAGGGATAGAATTTCGAACTGCTTTTCTGTATTTTAGGTGAAAAAAAGTTTATAGGCAGACTATAAGAACTTTTAGGATATAATTCACAAGCCTGAGAAAGTGGTTGATTGGCTTTTATAGAAATTCTGGAGTGGAATGTTTAAAGAATTCTATATTGAGAAATTTTAACTACCAATGATACCATGGAAAAAGTGATTGTGAGTCTTTCTTTTTTTTAAGTATATTTTATTGATTATGCTATTATAATTATCCCATTTTTTCTCCCCTTTATTCCCCTTTACCCTGTAGACCCCTCCCATCTGCATTCCCCCCACTTAGTTCATATCCATGGTCATACATATAAGTTTTTTGGCTTCTCCATTTCCTATACTAATCTTAACCTTCCCATGTCTATTTTCTGCTTCCTATTCCTACCATAGATTGAATGCTTCTTATTCCCTGTACCTCTTCCCCTGTTCTCCCTCCTCCCCATTGCCACTGATAACCTTCCGTGTGATCTCCATTTCTGTGATTCTGTTTCTGTTCTAGTTGTTTGCTTAGTTTGCTTTTGTTTTTCGTGTGAGGTTTTTTTGTGGGTTTTTTGGGGGGGGTTCAGTTGTTGATAATTGTGAGTTTGTCATTTTACTATTCATATTTTGATCATCTTCTTTTTCTTAGGTAAGTCCATTTAACTTTTCATATAATATAGTCTTGATGGTGAGGAACTCCTTTAATGTTACCTTACCTGGGAAGCACTTTATCTGCCTTTCCATTCTAAATGAGAGCTTTGCTGCATAGAGTAATCTTGGATGTAGGTCTTTGCCTTTCATGACTTTGGATACTTCTTTCCAGCCCCTTCTTGCCTGCAAGGTTTCTTTTGGAAATCAGCTGATAGCCTTATGGGCACTTCTTTGTGAGTAACTGTCTCCTTTTCTCTTGCTGCTTTTAACATTTTCTCCTTATTTTTAATCTTGGTGATGTAATTATGATGTACCTTGGCATGTGCTTTCCTGGGTGAGTTTTCTTTTCTTACTTAATATTGTATATTAATTATGTATTCCCTACTTTTACATAGAAATGACTGCTTTTATTTTATTATAATCTGTATGAATACAATTTGTTTAACTGAATTTCATCCACAAACTGGAAAAACAACATTGTTTGTTCCATTGTGTGTATGTAGTTACAAGCACTAGGATGAGTAGTAACTAAAAATGGATTTGTCAACAAAATGAAGAGGCAACTGAGCAAAGGAGAGAAAATACTTGCAAATCATATATCAGATAAGAGGTTAATATTCAAAATATGTAAAGAACTCATACAATCTGATTTTAAAATGGTCAGAGAATCTAAATACATATTTTTTTCCCAAAGAGGACATACCAATGGCCAATAGGTAAATGAAAAGATGCTCAACATCACTAATCTCAAGGACCATGAAAATCTAAATGACAGTGAGATATGACCTCATAGTGGTCAGAATGGCAACTATCAAAAAGACAAGACGTACCAAGTGTTGGCAGGCTGTGGAGAACAGGGATCACTTGGTTCACTATTAGTGGGAATGTAAATTGGTACAGCTACTCTGAAAAGCAGTATGATGGTTCTTCAAAAAAAAAAAAAAATAGAACTACCATATGATCCAGCAATTCCATTTCTAGGTATTTATCTGAAGGCAATGAAAAGATATATCTACCCCCATGTTGACTGCAGCATTATTTATAAAAGTTAAGACATGAAAGCAATCTAAATGTCCATCAGTGGATGAATGAATAATGAAAATGTGATATATTATTATTATGTAATATACTCAGTTATAAAAAGGAATTTGTGACAACAGAAAATAACATCAATTATATATATCTCAATTAAAATATTTTAATAACATTACACAAATCTTACTTTTGAAGATGCTGTCTGGAAGGGAAATTATAATTTTAAAAGCTCCCCAGGTGGTTCTAATTTGCAGCTAAGGTTGAGAACCTTTGATCTAATGGGACACAGATTCACACAAGAATCAGATACAAACAAGTTCAAAGGTCAGTGATCGGATTTATTATGTCACTTTAAGATGTCAAGGACCAAGTATTCTTTTATCCGATTGTTCTACAATAACCTACTTTGCTTGGATCATCTCAATGTCCAAAGTGAATGTGCCAGCCCTCACCATTGTGTCCACATTTTAGCTGGCCAGAAGACAGAAAAAGAGCATGCCTTCTCTCAATAAGAAAACATCTCAGAAGTTGCACATACCATTTTCCCTTTCATTCAAATTGTCAGAACCCAATTACACTAGATCACTCCTAGGTAATAGAGAAAGAAAAATGTAGTTTTTACTTTTGGATAGTATCTTCTCTGTTAAAAATCACAAATTATAGCACTGTAGGAAAGAGGAAGAATGGGTATGAAAAATAACATAGTTACTTCTTCAGGAGGTTAAAATTCAATTGTAGTATGTTAGGCTGTGATCAGTGAGAAAATTGGCAGATTAAGATTGCCAGTAAAGTTTCTGGATTTGCATGAATAAAACCAATCTTTCTTGCTGATATTCTCAGTACTATTATTTCAGAATGGTATTTCCAAGTATTCCTGTATTAACCATAAATGGAAAATGGTGCACCCTTCCCGCCCCCTATACCAACTTCACGTTCAAGGAAAAGGAAATGAAAGGGAAAATATCAGTGTAGGCAAGAATAATTTCTGCTCAAATTCAAACCTATTTACTTTGTTGTTTTGCTTCTTATCCATAGGTCAAGATCATAAATATGTGAGAAACTTTTCCTAAGCTGTCTCTTCAATGTCAAGTTTAATGCTTTCTCTATAGATTCTGTAAAAGCCACCTCCTTTATTCTCTGGATATAGGTTTGGGAGACACTAGACTGGGTAACTATTTTAGCAAGTCTTAGACATGGTTAACAGAAACCAAAGATGATTCCTAAGATAATGTCAACCAAGAATGAGAGGATCGGCTGCCACAAGAACACAATTTTGAGCAAATAACATCATGAATGAGAAGATCTAGGTGTAGAACTACACAGGGGCAAGTGCACTGATATTATTAATTATAAATCCACAATGTATGTGTAGTTTTGCCAACAAAAAAGAATTTTATTTTTCATAGAAAAGTGGAATTTGAAAAAATTCAACGTAAATTTATTTCCTTCAACAACATTTTTAGGTTATTTTTTAACTACTTTTTTAAAGTACAAAGAGGAGTGGTAGAAATATCTAGCAGAGAGCATTTAACACAAGTGAATGAAGTTAACATCAGCTGTAACTGGACAAATTGATAACAGGTGCCTAAATTTGCCAAAGGACACATAATCACTGCTGTGATAATATTGTTCAGAAAAACAAGTAAATCATAATTTATATCTAATCATGAAAAACATCAGTTTTATTCAAAGTCAAGCTAAATATAGCACTAATATTCCATCACCTCTACATTCATTTCTCTTTAGCAGTCTAAAGAGCCCATTGTTTTTAATTACTGCTTTTCAGAAATTTCTGCATTATTATGGGTGATTAATACCATCCTGTTTAGCTGTACATTTACTTAATCCTGGTCTACACAGACCTGTTGGAACACCCTGATGGGACCTAAAGACTACATATTCTTCACAGACATTTCAGGACCCCACATTATACCACATCAGAGTTTGAGTATCAACACCCTCCCAGATGATATGTCACAAAGGGTACATTTTAGGTAGTTGCAAGTCATTAATTAATTGTGGGAATTGTTCAAAACATATCAGAAATCTGACAAAAATAGAAGGCTCTGGGATATAGGAAAGAAATGTTCTAAAGAGATACACAGGAAAGAAGAGGGAAAATGTTGGTGAAATCAAACTTGGTAAGCAGGTAACCAGAGATACAGAAGCAAATGTTTGCACATTCTAAAACCATGGCATTTCAGGAGGAAAAGAGGACACAGCTACTGACCCAAGATACAAAACTTACCGGTGAGCCTGCTATGACTTTCTCATCCCTTTTTTCCTCAGGTGAGATTATGTGGAAAAAGCATGTAAGTATCTTGAAAGTATATCTTATTAGTTTTAGCATAGGTCCTTCAAGTGCTACTACCACACCTACAGACAGAAGAGACTTGAAATGACAAAAGTTCACCCTTCCCTGTCCTTTGTCTCAAGAGATATTCAGGAACAGTAAATGCCTACAATGAGATCTAACTTTGAGTTTCTCCCTCCCTTCTTTGGGGCGCACTGGGGAGAACTTCAGGTGCCCAAAAATTCTGCTGCATAGTCTGAACTGCACTGACCTTCCCTGCCAAACTCACCTAGAGCAGATACTGTTACCTTTCATGGACAAAGTCTGGACTCAGTTCATAAATATACTAGGGAGTTCTTAAACTCTGACCTCACCTTACAATCAGTTTGGGCACTTAATTAAAACAACTTTGATATTCCCACCCAAACCAATTGACAGAAATTGAGGGTCACAAGTGGTGACAGTTTTTAAAACTCCACATGTGATCCTATTTATAAGCCTGGATGAGAGACATTTTTCTAAGCCTTGCTTCTCAAGATTTAATTGCATAAAAATCACTTGGACGGATGTTAACAACATTATGATGATTATTTCATAATATGTATAAGCATCAAATCATTAAATTATAAACCTAAAATTAATATAAGGTTATATGCCCATTAAACAGAAAATTCAAAGAGGAAGATTAGTCTTTCCTCGAGCTATTAATCCGAACCCGTAATGTGACCTGGTCTAGTTGAAAAATATAACTCTTCTAGAAAGAAAAAAACATTGAAAGTAACACTAAAAAAAGATCCTAGGCTGTTTTTTTTTTCCCTGCTCAAGGTATAGGTTACATTTGAAAGAGAGGAAATAATTCTCCTTTTTTCAAATTTCAAAAATAAAAATAAATGTGATTAATATGAGAAAATATCTCTTAAGTTACTATAGGAATTTAGGCTCTTGTAGAAGTTTTACTGCAGATTAAAAAAAATTAAGGTCACTAACTCTTCTGATAATGACACAAATATAATTTTTAAAAACCAATAATTTTTCAATAGAATCCAGTCATTTTAATATGATTTAATGTTTGAATACATACTGCACCCAAAATTTCTGTTGAAAGACTGTGTTAGTGTCCCCTGGTATCCAGAAGCCTCCAACTGCACCAACTGGCAGCACATCATTGAAACACATCACTGAGATTTGGAAACACATATTTTTCTCCAGATGTTTTAATTGCATGCAGGCACCATTATTGACTATTAACACTGATGATTTGAAAGGGCCTTACTGTTCAGTGCAAAGGTCAAGTTTAGATTTTATTTATCTCCTTTCATTTTGGTCTTTTTTCATTTTATCCTGTATTATCTTTTGACAGGAAAATGAAACAAAAGGAAAGGAACTTTACACACATTTTATTTTAAATTACAGTTTATATAAGCATCAAATATGAATGTTTTATTTAATTCCCCAGGTTGATACCTTCTGGTTTCCTGAAATATAATACCCATTATAATCCCTGTTTGCAGACACCTTGAAATATTTATTGAAAAATAAAATACAGATTCTAAAACATAATCTTCTTTTATGAATACTGGCAGTTTCACCCAGCTCTGTGGAAGATTTAAGAAAAATTGCAGGGCAAGGTTAGACATTGTTTATATCTCACCTCTAGCAAGATATAACTTTACTCTTGGCTGACCTTTAAGTAAAAGCAATGCTTACGTAACTGAGTAAGCTTAAAACTAAACAGGAAAAGCCACAGAGCAGGAATAAACTACAAACTTACACTATTTATTAAAACTGAGATTTTTGTCATATTGCTTAGAAAAAACACTGAAGTCTCCCAAGTGGAAAAATGTGACCAATATTTTATCTTTGCTATCTGAATATATACATATAAGTATTTCAGTATATAAAAGAAGTTATTCAGAAGTCTACTATATAATGCATTGCAGTATTTTGTAATGTTAAGCAGTATTACTCACTGACAAAATGAAATTTTTGAAGGACCTGCATTCTACATTCATATAAATATCAATTATAATTACCGTGCATGCTATATTGTTCCTAAAACATACATTTGGTGGTTATCTGTAAACAGATTTATCTTTCAAAAGTTTTAAGTAAAACCTTATCAAGGGGCAGAAGATAACTTCTCAAAGTCCTTTTTTAGCTTTACTATTTGCCGCATATAGTCAAGTTAATAGTGGCTACATTTTATGTTTAATAAAAAATTAAAACAATTTTTCCAATGAGAAAAAAATAAAATAAATAGTGCAATGTGGAAATATTTTAAGATTTTGAAAGATTTTGTTGTTAGTTACATGTAAATATCTTTAGCAAGTTTTAGCTCCTTTTTGATGTCCCCCCAATCAGAATATCTTTACATTTTTGACAGAATTGAATAGTCATCTAGTACATTTTATATTTCATATTCAGTAGAAACCTTATTAAATCTGTAGGTACTTTTAAAAATTATTTAAACAATGAAGCTATGACATGAATTGCTATTGAAGGAATATGAAAAAAAGCTAAAGAATGAAAGACAAAATAGCATTAAAATGTATTAAATGAAGGCCATGTAGTATAATGGGAGTTAATATCCATGTACCTAGCAGGTGCACCTACGTGACTCTTGGTAGAGGGAGGGCAATGGAGAACTCTTGTTTATGAAGAGGAAACAATAAGCAAAAGTAAATATAACCTATCATAAAAATAAAGGTAACTTGTTATGATTAGAGTAATGGACATCAGGAGGTGAAGGGTGAAGTTACAGAAGGAAGCTAATCTGGAAGAGTGCTGTAACCATGTAAGGAGTTTAAAATTAGCTTCTAAAAGAATAAAAAGAAAAACCAACAACTACATTAAAAGACTTCAAACAGGAGACTGACCTGATCACATCAGCTCTTATTGGCGATCTTTCTGGTTGCATTTGGAGAATGAATGGAAGCAATGCAAGACCAAAACCTAGAAGAAAGAATGGGTTTGGAGAGCTGTTTTAATTAGAGTTCTCCAGGGAAACAGGACCAATAGGATATAAGCATTTAAGAAAGAGACGATCTATTATAGGAACTGGTTCACCGGATTCTGGAGGCTGAGAGATCCCACATCTGCTGCCAGCAAGCTGGGAAACCAGAAAAGCTGAGTCTGAAGACCTGACAACCCTAAAGAGGGCTGGAAGGATGTCACTGGTTTAAGTCCCAGAGTCTGAAGTCCTCAGAAACAGGAGCTCCAACAGTTGAAGGCAGGAGAAAACGGACATCCCAACCCTAGAAGAGAGTGAGAATTTGCCTTTCCTTCACATTTTTTCTTGTGTTTGGGCCTTCAGTGTATTGGTATGCATTGATCTTTTCACTAATTCTGAAGTGAATGCCAATCTTTTCCAGAAACATTCAGACTCAGAAATAATTTTTACCATTTCTCTGAGATCACTTAGTCCAATCAAATTGACATATAAAATTAACCATCACAGGAATTTGTGGCATTAAACCCAACACTATGGAAAGACAGAAGAAAGTGCATTTTGGAACTTTTTTAGGAGGTATTAGACTCCATGTACTCAGTCAGTGAAAGAAAATGTCCATGGCATTCACTGAAATAGGCACATGGAAAGAGGATGAGTTGCAGAGAAGGCAGATGATAAATCAACTATGGACATGTCACCTTCCTTTGAAAAAGCTGGGTTTGATACTTTTTAAAAAATGCAATTGGGTCCATAGAAAAATCTAGATAGGCATTACAAAGTTTTGATATGTAAATGAGAGAAAATTTATCATCTTTTTGAAATAAACACATGCAATTCAGAGAACCATCTAAATGCATTACATATAATGCTTTTACTAAAACAAAAATATTCTGTTCAGGAATGTAAATTATGATGTAAACTGAATACCTCTTTGAAAGAATCAGAAGAAAATGAATTAATTTTTTATGTAAGTATGAGAAGATTTGACTGAGGTTAAAATATTTAGTGGGGTTAGGTCTAGAATTTGTCTTTCATTATAGACACAAGGCCTAGCAACAGTTGCTGTTGCTCTTGTGTTTTTAAAAATTATATTTTATTGATTATGCTATTGCAGTTGTCCCAGTTTTTCCCCCTTTGCTGCCCTCCACCCAACCCTTCCCCCAGGCTCCCTCAAGCAATCCTCATACCATTGTCCATATACATGGGTCATGCATAGGTGTTCTTTGGCCACTCTATTGCCTATGCTGTGCTTCACATCACCATGAGTACACTGTAACTACCCATTGTATTTCCTAATTCCTTCACCTTTTTCACCCTCCCCCCTGAACCCCTTCCATGTAGCAACCAACAAAATGTTCTCTGTATCCATGATACTGTTTCTGTTCTGCTTGTTTGTTTATTTTGTTTTCTTTGGATTCAATTACTGATTGATACGCATTTGTTGCCATTTTGTTGTTCCTATTTTTGATCTTCTTAGAGAAGATCCTTTAACATTTCATATAATGCTGGCTTGGTAATGAAGTATTTCTTTATTTTTTTCTTGTCTAGGAAGCTCTTTATATATCCTTTAATTCTAAGTGGTATTTTTGCTGAGTAGAGTTATCTTGGTTGTAGGTCCTTACTTTTCATCACTTTGAATATTTCTCCCAGTCCCTTCTAGCCTGCAAAATTTCTTTTGAGAAATCAGCTGACAGCTTTATGGGGCTCCCTAGCAGGTAACTAACTGCTTTTTTCTTGCTACTTTTAAGATTTTCTCTTTTTCTTTAATCTTTGGCCTTTTAATTATGATATGTCTTGGGGTAGGCCTTTTGGGGTTCATCTTGTTTGGGACTCTGTGCTTCTTGGACTTGTATGTCTATTATTTTTTTCACAAAGTTAGAGAAGGTTGTTTTTGTTTTTGTTTTTTTCATTATTTTTCAAATAGGCTTTCCAATTCTTGCTCTCTCTCTTCTCTTTCTGGTGCTACCATGATGCAAATGTTGGTATGCTTGAAGTTACCCCAGAGTCTATCCTCACTTTCCTCACTAACCTCATTTTTTTGGATTCTTTTTCTTCTTGCTGTTTTGATTGGATTTTTCTTGCTTTTTTTTTTCTTTATTGTTATTCTATTACTGTTGTCCCAATTATCCTCCATTGGCCTTCAGTTCGCCACCCACGTCTAGCTCACAGAGTCAATCCTCAAACTGTTGTCTATGTCCATGGGTCATTTATACCTGTTCCTTGACTAGACCTTTCCTTTTCTTTCCCCCCTACTTACCTCACCCCTTCCCATGGTCACTGTCAGTCTGTTCCTTGTTTCCATGCCTCTGATTCTATTTTGCTCATTTGTCCTCTTTGTTCATTAGATTCCACTTACAGATGAGATCATATGGTATTTGTCTTTCACCACCTGATTATTTCACTCAGCATAATAGTCTCCAGTTCTTTCCCTGATGTTGCAAAAAGTAGGAGTTTCTTCTTTCTTTCTGCTGCATAGGGTTCCACTGTGGAAATGTACCACAGTTTTTTGATCCAATCATTTCCTGATTGACATTTAGACTGTTTCCAGCAGTTAGCTATTGTAAATAACGCTGTTATGAACATGGGGCTGCATAGGTGCTTCTAAATTAGTGTTTCAGGATCCTTAGGGTATAATCCCAGCAGTGGAATTGCTAGGACAAAAGGCAGTTCTACTTTTAGTTTTCTGAGAAAATTCCATACTGTTATCCACAATGGCTGCACCAGTCTTCATTCCCACCAACAGTTTATTACAGTTTTCTTTTCACTACAACCTCCTCAGCACTTGTTGTTTGTTGATTCATTTATGATGGCCATTCTGAGCAGTGTGACAACATATCTCATTGAGGTTTTAATTTGCATCTCTATGATAGCTATTGATATTGAGCATCTTTTCATATGCCTGTGGGCCTTCTGTATGTCCTCCTTGGAGAAGTGCCTGTTCAGGTCCTTTGCCCATTTTTTAATTGGATTGTTTGTCTTCCTGGTGTTGAGTCATATGAGTTCTTTTTATATTTTGGAGATCAAACCCTTGTCTGAGCGATTGGCAAATATGCTTTCCCACGTAGTTGGTTCCCTTTCCATTTTGATGATACTTTCTTTAGCCATGCAGAAGATTTTTAACTTGATGTAGTTCCACTTGTTTATTATTTATTTCTCTTTCCCTAGAGGATATATTAGCAAAAACATTGCTGGATGGGATTTCTGAATTTTTTCTGCCTCTAGGACTTTTATGGTGTCACAGTTTACATTTAAGTATTTTATCCATTTTCAGTAAATTCTGGTGCATGATGTAAGTTGGTGGTCATTTCATTTTTTTGCATGTATATGTCCAGATCTCCCAATACCATTTGTTGAAGAGGCTATTTTTACTCCATTTTATGCCCCTTCCCCCTTTGTAAAATAATAATTCACCATACAGACATGGATTTATTTCTGGGTTCTCCATTCTGTTCTATTAATCTATGTGTCTGTTTTTTTTTTTTTAAGATTTTTTTAAATTTATTTTTTTAGAGAGAGGAGAAGGGAGGGAGAAAGAGAGGGAGAAAGCAATGTATGGTTGCCTCTCACATGGCCCTCAACAGGGACCTGGCCCGCAACCCAGGCATGTGCCCCAACTGGGAATCGAACTGGGACCCTTCGGTTCCCAGCCCACACTCAATCCACTGAGCTACACCAGCTGGGCCTATGTGTCTGTTTTTATGCCAGTACCAGACTGTTTTGATTAGAATAGCCTTGTAATATAGTTTATCAGGTTTTGTGATCCCTCTTACTTTGCTCTTCTTTCTTTCTTAAGATTATTAAGGCTATTTGGAGTTGTTTTTGGTCCCATATAAATTTTTGAAATATATGTTCTAAATCTATGGAATGTGTCATTGGTATTTTAATAAGGATTGCATTGAATCTATAGATTGCTTTAGGTAATATGGACATTTTCATGATATTAATAATTCTAATTCACAAACATGGTATATGTTTCCATTAACTTGTACCTCCCTTACTTTCTTCCTTCAGCGTTGTGCAGTTTTCTGAGTACAGGTCTTTAACCTCCTTGGTTAAATTTATTCCTTGATATATTATTTTTCTTGTTGCTGTAGTAAATGCAATTTTTTTCTACTTTCACTTCCTGACATTTTATTGTTGATGTACAAAAATGTCATCAATTTTTGAATATTGACTTTACATCCTGCTATTTTGCCAAGTTCATTTATTAGGCCCAGTAGTTTTATGGTGGATACTATAGGGTTTTCTATTTACACTATCATGTCATCTGCAAACAATGAAAGTTTTACTTCCTTCTTTCAAATTTGGATGGCATTTATTTTTTTTTTCTTTTCTGATCATTGTGGATAGAAATTCCAGTACTATGTTGAATAAGAGTGATGACAGTGAACACCCTTGTCTTCTTCCTGATCTGAAGGGGAAAGCTTTTAGTCTTTACCCATTGAATATGATCTTGGCTGTAGGTTTCTTTTATATGGCATTTATTATGTTGAGGTATGGTCCCTCTATTCCCATATCACTGAGAGTGTTTATCATAAATGGGTTCTGTACTTGATCAAATGCTTTTTCAATGTCTATTGATGGGATCATGAGAGTTTTGTCTTTCATTTTGTTTATGTGGTGTATTATGTTTATTGATTTGCAGATATTATACCATCCTTGCATCTCTGGGATGAATCCCATTTGAACATACTGTATGATCTTTTAAATATATTGTTGTATCTGATTTGCCAATATTTTGTTGAGGATTTTAGCATCTCTGTTCATCAATGATATTGGCCTGTAGTTTTCTTTCTCTGTTGTGTCTTTACCTGGTTTTGGAATTTGGATAATAATGGCCTCATAAAAAGAGTTTGGGAGTCTTCTTCCTCTTGAATTTTTTGGAATGGTTTGAGAAGTATAGGAGTTAACTCTTCCTTAAATGTTTAGTAAAATTTGCCTGTGAAGCCGTCCACTCCAGGGCCTTTGTGTGCCTGCAGTTTTTAAATTTCTGCTTCAATTTTACTCATTGTTATTAGCTTATTAAGACTTTCTGCTTCTTCTTAATTCAGTTTTGGAAGATCATATGTTTCTAGAAAATTTCATTCAAGTTTTCAAATTTCTTGGCCTATAGTTGTTCATAATAATTTCTTACAACGCTTTGTATATCTGTGATATTTGTTGTAATTTCTCCTCTTTCTGATTTTATTTATTTAGGTCCTCTCTCTTTTTTTCTTGATGAGTCTGGTTAAAGGCTTGTCAACTTTGTTTATTCTTTCAAAGAACCAGCTCCTGAATATATTGATCCTTTGAATTGCTCTTTTAGTTTCTATGTTATTAAATTCTGCTCTGATCTTATTTCCTTCCTTCTATTCACTCCAGGCTTTGTTGTTGTTCCTCCAGTTCTTATAAATGTAGGGTTAGATTGTTTATTTGAAATTTTTCTATCTTTTTTATGCAGGCCTGCATTTTATGAGTGCCATTTTCAGAACTGCCCTTGCTGCGTCCTGTAAGTTTTGGCCTTTTTGTGTTCATTTTAATTTGTTTCCAGAACCTTTTCGATTTCTTCCTTGATCTCATTGTTAACCCAGTCATTGTTTAAGAGCGGGTTATTTAGTCTCCATGAATTTGAATACTTTTGACCTTTTTCCTTGAGGTCAGTATCTATTTTCAAACCATTATGATCTAAGAAAATGCTTGATATGATTTCAATTTTCTTGAATTTGTTGAGGCTTGTTTTATGTCCTATCACATAATCTATCTCTCAAAATGTTCCATGAGCATTTGAAAAGAATGTATCTTTTGCTTCTTTGGTGTGAAAGTTTCTGTATATATCAGTTAAGTCCATTTGATTAGTTGTTTGTTAGTGCCACAATATCCTTGTTGATTCTTTTTGGAAGAACTACCCATCATTGTCAATGGGGTGTTAAAATCCCCTACAATAAGTGTGCTGCTCTTGATACCTTTTTGAAATCCTCCAAGATTTTCCTTATATACTTGTGTGCTCATATATTAGAAGATATATATTTACAATGAGTTATATCTTCTTTTTTTTTAAGATTTTATGTACTTACTTTTAGACAGAAGGGAAGGAGGGGAGAAAAAGAAGGAAAGAAACATCCATGTGTGGTTGCTTCTCACATGGCCCCCACTGGGGACCTGGCTTGCAACCTAGGCATGTGCCCTGACTGGGAATCGAACCGGGACCCTCTGGTTCACAGCCCATGATCAATCCACTGAGCTACGCCAGCCAGGGCGGTTATATCTTCTTGATGTATTATTCCCTTAAATATTATGTAGTGTCTTTCTTTGTATCTTATTATGGCCTTTGTTTTAAAATCTATTTTGTCTGATATAAGTTTTAATACTTCAGATTTATTTTCATGTCCTTTTGCTTGGAACATATTTTTCTATCCGTTCAGTTTCAGTCTACATCTTTTTTCAGTGTAAATCATTTTATCTGCAGTGGGTCTATTGTAGACATCATTTATGTGGGTCATGTTTTCCTATCCAGTCAGTTATGCTATGTTTTTTGATTGGAGCATTTCATCCATTTACATTTAAGGTTACTATTGATAGGTACTTATTCATTGACATTTTTTCCCCTTGTACCTGTGTTCCTCTCTCTCTGTTTTTCTTCACCTTCTTAAAGCAGTCCCTTTAGCATCTTTTGCAATGCTGATTTCACGTAAATGGATTATATTAGGTTTTTTTTTCTGGAAAACCTCTTATTTTGCCTTCCATTTTAAATAAGAGCCTTGCTAGGTACAATAGTCTTTTTCTAAAAATATATTTTATTCATTAAAATATATATTATTGATTATGCTATTACAGCTGTCCCATTTTTTCTTCCCTTTATTCCCCTCTTCCCTGTACACCCCCACTATCATTCCTCCACCAAGTTCATGTCCATGACTTCTCCATTTTTCATACTATTCTTAACCTCTCCCTATCAATTTTGTGCCTACAATTTATGCTTCTCATTCCTTGTACCTTTTCACCCATTCTCTCCTCTCCCCCTCATCACTGATAACCCTCCATATGATCTCTATTTCTGTGAATCTGTTCCTCTTCTAGTTGTTTGCTTAGTTCATTTTTGTTTTTGTTTTCTTTTAGGTTCAGTTATTATGGGATTGTTGTCATTTTACTGTTCTTATTTTTATCTTCTTTTTCTTAGATAAGTCTTTAACATTTCACATAATAAGGGCTAGGTGATGATGAACTCCTTGAACTTGACCTTATCTGGGAAGTACTTTATCTGCCTTTCCTTTCTAATGATAGCTTTGCTGGATGGAATAATCTTGGATGTAGGTACTTGCCTTTCATGACTTTGAGTACTTCTTTCCAGCCCCATCTTGTCTGCAAGGTTTCTTTTGAGAAATCAGCTAATAGTCTTATGGGAAGTCCTTTGTAGGTAACTGTCTACTTTTCTCTTGCTGCTTTTAAGATTCTCTCCTTATAGTTAACCTTGTGTAATGTAATTATGAGGTGCCTTGGTGTGTGCTTCCTTGGGTCCAACTTTTTTGGGACTCTCTTAGCTTCCTGTGCTTCCTGGAAGTCTATATCCTTTGCCATATTAGGGAAGTTCTTATGTTTTCAAATAAGTTTTTAATTTCTTTCTCTTCTCCCTCTGGCACCCCTATGATTCAGATGTTGGAATGTTAAAGTTCTCATGGGGGTTCCTAAGCCTCTCCTTGTTTTTTTTTTAATTCTTTTTTCTTCATTCTGATGGGTGGAGAGTCTTGACTGCAGGCCTTTGCTTTTCATTACTTGGAATCTTTCTTGCCATTCCCTTCTGGCTTGTAATGTGTCTGTTGAGAAATCAGCAGATAGTCTTATCAGAACTCCCTTGTATGTTAGTAGCTATGTCTCCTTTGCTGCCTTTACAACTCTCTCTTTTTTTAAGTTTATTTTGTTTTCATTATGATGTGTCTTGAAGTGGGATTCTTTGGATTCTTCCAATTGGGACTCTGTGCATCCTGGACTTGCCTCTATTTCATTTAGCACTCTTTCTAGTGGTCGATCCTTTCCTTTCAGTTCAAGGTTGTTTCTTTGTCTCCCCATTTTAGGTGACTCTTGTTTGTTTCTCCTTCTTAGATTGATCTGTTTTGACTCCCTGTGTTCATAGTATAACCTTCTCTGGTAAGACACCTGTTAGATTCAGTGGTGCAGTCTCCTTGGTCTTCTTAACTTGATGCTCTTGAGACCTTTATTTCACTTATGAGGGTTTTCTGGTTGTAATTGGGTTTTGGTTGTTGTTGAGTCATTATTTGGTGGGTCCTTCCCACCAGCTGGCTGACTGAAAGTAATTCCATCCACTACATCTTGTATGCCAGGAGTGTCAAACTCATTTTCACTGGGCGCCACATCAGCCCCATAGTTGCCTTCAAAGGGCTGAATATAATTTTAGGACTGTATAAATGTAACTACTCCTTAACTAGGTGCGAGGAGCTCTACATTCAGCCCTTTGAAGGCAACAATGAGGCTGATGTGGGCCCCCATTGAAAATGAGTTTTACAACCCTGTTGTATGCTGTTGTACAGGTGCTGCCAGAAACAAACATACTACCCAGGGAACAAACCCACACCTGCGAAAATAAGCCGTACCCACTTTGCACTATCAACAGCAAGTGAGCCAGTGTTAATAAAGGTGTAAATGTTTAAGATTATTATAAGAATGGAAAAGCAAATATGAGAGGAGTAACTGAAAGAAAAATGATTTTGAGAGTGTAGAGGGGGAAGCAATAATAAGAGTAGCAAATAGGGACAAGGCAATGATTTAAAAAAGTAAAATTTACATCATAAATAAAAAATGGAGGGATGAAGGTAGAATGGAGTAAGAGAAGGGAAGAACATAATATTAGGTTTAATCATAAAGGAAACATGGACAATAACAAGGCAGGGTGGAAACAAAGGAAGGAGGTGGGGAGGGCTGGGGTAATGGGGAACGGTGGGGGAAAAGGCAGAAAACTGTACTTGAACAATAAAAAAGTTAAAAAATAAATAAATGAAAATGTTTTAATATCAAAAACTTTAAAAAACAAATATAGTGTGAGAGAGAATAAAAAAAGGGAGAAAGAAAAAATAAGGACAAAATTAGACAATAAGATCTACCACAACATTATCAACAAGAAATGCACAAAGATTAATATAGGTGGGATGGGAATAAGAGGGGGGAAAAAAAACAAAGAAAAGCTTAAGAGATGTCTAAAGGAAAGAGAAGTGATATTTTGATGATAGAGTGAGAGGGAATACTAAGAGTAAGGAATGAAAGCCAGGTTAAGACAGGGAAAATTAAAATAAAAAGAAAAAAAGAAAGGGCAGGTTGAAGGCAAAATAGAGTAGGAGAGGGGAATGGTAAAATTTGAGATTTGAAATAGAGAAATAGTGAAGATCTAGAAATAAAATTGAAGAAATACAATAACCACCCTATCTGTAACCAATGAACAAAGACTGATAAAAGCAAGGAGAGAATAAAAGTATGTTAAGAATGGGAAAAAGAATGTCAGATGACTCATGACAAGAAAAACGGTTTTGAGAGGCTCGAGGGGGTAGAAATGGTAAGAGCATGGAGTGGAAAAAAGTTGTGGCAAAAGAAAAAATAGAATTTAAGATGAAAATAAGAAGAGAAACAAAGAAGATAAATTGTATTAAGAGAAAGGAGGAGCAAAATATGAGATTTGAAATAAACTATATTATAAAAAACTAGTGACTTAATATGCACAAACTTCAAGAACAAGAAATGAATGTTAAAATGCTAAAAAAAAAAAAGTGGGGGGGTGTTTTCAGGAACATCTATAAAGGGAACATGAACAAAACCAAAGGAGGTGTAGGAACAAGGGTGGGAAGTGGGGATGGCTGGGGTGGGGAGAAGTGGTGGGGGGGAAATGGAGACAATTGTACTTGTACAACAATAAAAACATATGGAGCAAATATCTTGTAGCTTTAAACGATCTGGGTTGTTGTACTCAGATTATAGAATCATAGCAACAGGAATACTTGAGAATTAAACCATGAAATGAAAAAAGAATAAATAAAACAATTCTGGAATTTATATGAATCTCTAAGTATAGCCAAAAATTTATGAATATTGAAGGAGCAATTAGGAAGCCTAAGTAGGAAACTTCTGAATAGTAAGATAACAATAAAGTCAAAAGTGTATGATATTGACACAGAACTATATAAATATATTAGTCATATATAGTTGAGCACCCACAGGAAGATCAGTACATAGGGAATTTTAATCTAACAGTAAGAAAAAGTGGTTAATTTACTAAAGTGTTGATATGGTTGATTATCTATTCAGAAGGAAACAGAATTGGATTGCTACCTTTATTTTTTATAAGAAAAATATTGGAAGAAAATGTAAAGGCCTAGTTGTAGAAATATGGGGTGGGACTTTCCTATGTATGATAGGAATGTCAAAATCCATAAAGAAAAAAACTAGATATATTTGGCTATTTTAAAATTTCACATATTTTATGGCAAAAAATATTTAAAAAATGAAGTTACAACTTCAAATATGTCTGTAAATTAAGGGTGGAAAAGGTTTTATTTTTCTTAGAGACTAGTTACTGAAGGATAATTGCATATAGAATTCACTTTTGGAATTCATAGGATCCCCTTACAACTGAAAGAGGAATTTCAAACTTTCTCAGTCAAATACTGGAAGAATACCACTGATAAAACTTAAGCTTTTATTACCAGAAATACCTTTCTAATGAAAAGATACCTTCTATAAAATTAAGAATTATTACTCCAATTATTTATTTTAAAATAAGTAAATAATGAATAGAATTGTGTTAGTTGAAAAATATAGAGAGAGTGAAATAGAGCAAATGAAACACAAAAGCAATGGAAAATAATAAATGACTTCAAAATCTTCAAAACAATAAATAAAATTCTATGCAAGAGAAAAGATAATGCAAATCATGAAGAAGACTGCAATGGAATTCATCTCACTAGTATCTAGTTTTTACCACTGTCTTCTCTTTCTGGATCCTCCCCTGGTGATGTCAGATGGTGTCCTAATCTGGCCCTAGGCACGCTGTTCAAGACTACCAGCAATACATAGTCTGTGTCTGTCTCCTTCAGTTATTAATGTAGTCAATCTGTAATCAGCAGTCAGGTTTAAGCACTGGAAGGTGAGTAGAGTAATTCCTGTGGATAAGGCTATTGTTTCCCCTCAGGCTGATGCCACTTGGAGAGGACTATTCAGCCTGAGCAATATGGCTCCTGCAGCATGGGGTATAATTCAGCACAAGGATCCTGGTGGCTGCTCCCTCAGTTCTCTCCCCAGAGCAACTGACCCCAAAGTATCCTCAAGCATCTCTAGTCTGCTCTGCTCACTCTTTGCTGGAGCCCAGGGTAAGTGGCTGCAAATGAAATTTTATGTGTTGGCCCTTCAAGAGGCTCTCTGTGGCTCCAGTCATCTCTTCCAGGAAAATCAAAACCCAACAGCATTTCACAGTTGGATGTTATCTGGGTTTCTTTCAGGCTCTTGTGCTGTAGACTAGGGAGACAAGCTTGGGGTTTAGGTCCCAAACTTTTCAGGTAGACCCCTCAGTTACTGAGATTTTTCTCTAGCACTTCAGCCACCACCAGTGGGAGTCCAGCCAGCCCTATCACATCTCCTCTGCACTCTGTACCAGTCACATTGTGGTAAAGGAGTTTCTTCTGTCTGTCTGTGTTTATAAGGCTTCTCTCCATCTCTTGTTCACTTAGTTATTCCAGATGATTTCTCTACAATTTAGTTGTAATTCCAGATTGGTCCTGGCAGGAGGTTAGTGTAGCCTCTACTTACTCTTCTGCCGTCTTGGATCTACTCTGAAACCATTTCTTGCTTTCTTATATTTCAAACCACTGATTTGATTCTTCGCTTCATCCACTCTAATGCTGATTTCCTCTAAATTGTTCTTTATTTTAATTAGTGTTTCCTTCTTTCTGCTGTTTTTTTCAATGCTGTTGAAGTCCTCACTAAGTTCCTTGAGCATCTTATAACCATTGTTTTGAACTCTGCATCTAGCTGCTTGCTTTACTCCATTTTGTTTAGTTCTTTTTCTGGAGTTTTGACCTGTTCTTTCACATGGGCCACGTTTCTTTGTCTCCTAATTTTGTCAGCCTCCCTGTGTTTGCATTAAATAGAGGTTGCTACCTCTCTGCAGCTTGCTAGAGTGGCCTAATGTAGTAGGTGTCTTATAGGGTTCAGTGGTAGAGCCTCCTCAACCACCCAAGCTGGGTACTTGAAGCGTACCTACTGTATAAGCTGTGTACAACCCCCTGTTGTATTTAAGCCTTGATTGTTGTTGGCACATCCAAGGTTAGCCACTTCCTGTGTTCTGTCCAGGGTCACACAGCATAAGTTACAAAGTGATCTGCAGATGGATGCTACTTGTGCTAGGCTTGAAGGTACCTAACTGGGGCCAAGCTGTAAAGCAAAGTTGGCTGCTGCTAGTGCTAGGTGTGGGACAACATAGTAAGAGGTACAGGGTTCACTGAAGCCAGATGCTGCTTGTTTTACAGACTGTAGAAAAATCTGAACCATGGGCCAAGACTAGACATTCATATGGAAAAGTCACTGGAAAGGGTTGGGAACCATCCTGCTGGTTTTAGAAGCTGTAACCCTCCCGTGGCTAAAGCTGAGTAAAAAGACCTTGGGACCATAAGCCACTAAGGAGACAAAGCTTATCTTCCCAGAAGGGGTACCACCTCTGCCCCCTTTACTTCACCCTGTTTGGCCCCAGGAGGATGACTGGTTAGCTAATGACAAGTTAGATTCCTCAAGGGAGAGATGACCTCAGACAGGCACAGACAAGATGGGGCCATCAGGGAAGAACTTAGGGGACTATAGAAAAAGGAGATGATGGACTCTCACTCCTCGGCTTTGACATAGCCTGAATCCTCATTCAATCTTTAGGAAGTCTCCTAATCTCTTACCTGCCTTCCTTCCCATGCCTGACTTAAGCCTGAAACAATGTCGAGGGGGTGGTGCAGCCCTGGGCAGGAAAAGGTGGTTCCCCAGGGCGATCAGGCCTAAGAAAGAATGCATAAAACTTATGGGACACAGTGAAGGCAATCCTGAGAGGGAAGTGCATAGCAGTACTGGCCTACCTAAAATAAATAGAAACATTTCAAACAAACAACCTAACTCTACACCTACAAGAACTCAAGGAACAACAACAAAGACAGCCTAGAGCAAGTAGAAGGAAGGAAATAACCAAGCTCAGAGCACAATTAAATGACATAGAGACTAAAAGCACAACTCTAAGGATCAATGAATCTAGGAGCTGTTTCTTTAAAAGGATAAACAAAATTGACAAGCCTTTAAGCAGGCTCATCAAGAAAAAAAGAGAGAAGACCCAAATAAACACAATCTGAAATGAAAGAGGAGAGATTACCACTGATGTCACAGAAAGACAAAGGATTGTAAGAAATTACTACAAAGAACTGTATGCCAAGAAATTTGAAAACCTAGGTGAAATGGACAAATTTCTTGAAAAATATAATCTTCCAAAACTCAATAAAGAAGAAGCAGAAACCCTGAACCAACCAATAACAGCAGATGAAATTGAAACAGTAATCAAAAAACTCCCAACACAAAATTCCTGGACCAGATGGTTTCACAGGAGAATTCTACAAAGCATTTAAGGAAGAGCTAACCCGTATCATCCACAGACAATCCAAAAAATCCAAAATGATGGAAGACTCCCAAACTCTTTTTATGAAGCCAGCGTCATCCTAATCCCAAAGTCAGTTAAAGACACAACAAAGAAAGAAAGCTTCAGACTTCCGCCAAGATGGCGGCGTAGGTGGACGCACTCGCTGCCCGCACATCCAGAGTGTCTAAACAACTAACGCAGTAGCGAAAAATTAAACAACCAGAATGGACAGAAAAGAACTGAAGGGAAGTCCGACACCCAGGAGGTTGGAGAGGACGAACATCCAGGCCGGTAAGCGGGGCAGAACCGAGCGGAGGAACGGAGTGAGAGGCAGTTGTCACGGAGGGACTGACGCCATCAGCGCCTGAACAGGGCACGTCCCCGTACAGCGGGTAAATCCCGTAAGCTGGCGATGCTGCCAGAGAGAGGGCAGAGGGAGCCAGCAGAATCGAGTCTGGCGGAAAAGGCGGTGGGGAAACCGGGAGTGGAGGGGTGACGGGAGCCCGCAGTGAACGGCAGTCGCCAGTGCTTCCTCCCAGGCCCCGCCCCCAGAGGCAACGTCACCCAAAAGCGACCCAGGTTGCCAGCAACGGCACTGGCAAGCCAACAAGTGCACTGAGATAAAAAGAATGAAAATGGCCAAAATGAAAGATCAGAACAAATTACAAAAAACGGATGACGACATAGTCAACCTATCAGAGGCTCAGTTCAAAATGCTAGTAATTAAAATGCTAACAAAACTGGAAGAAAGGTGGATGCAAATAATTGAACAAATGAAGAATATGATAAAGATAATGGAGGAGATTTACAGGGAACCAATAGGGAAAAAAAGGAAGTTGGATCTCAAACCAATGGAGTGGACCAGAAGGAAGAAACAAGAATTCAAAAAAATGAGGAGGGTCTCAGGAACCTCAGAGACATTTGTAAACGACCCAACATCCGGATCATAGGGCTGCCAGAAGGACAAGAAGTTCACCAAGGAATTGAACATATTTTTGAACAGATAATGAAGGAGAACTTCCCAGACCTGGCAAAGGAAATAGGCTTTCTGGAAATCCAAGAAGCTCAGAGAACCCCAAAGAAGTGGGACCCAAAGAGGAACACACCAAGGCACATCATAATTACATTACCCTAGATTAAGAATAAAGAAAAATCTTGCAAGCAGCAAGAGAAAAGGAGACAGTTACCTACAAAGGAATCCCCATAAGACTGTCAGCGGATTTCTCAAAGGAGAGCTTCCAAGCAAGAAGGGGCTGGAGAGAGATATTTCAAATCATGAAAAGCAAGGGACTACAACCAAGAATAATCTATCCAGCAAAACTTTCATTTAGAATGGAAGGGCAGATAAAGTGCTTCTCAGATAAGGTCAAGTTCAAGGAGTACATCATCATGCAGCCTCTACTATATGAAATGTTAAAAAGTTTTGTATGAGGACTCAGGAACGAAGGCACCGAGGCCAGATCAGCTACCGGGGAATTCAGATCAGTCA